>JFZS01000102.1:0-76823 GCA_000709145.1 Balansia obtecta B249
TTTTTTTTTGTGTCTCTCATTGTTTTTATTTTAAGCCTCGACACGTGCAAAGGTAGCTCCCGCGTCACGTGGCCCACCTATTCTCCGATACTTCGCAGGTACCTCTGAGCTCCACCAAAGTTGCGGTATGGCTGCCATTTAGTCGCGCACATAAAATTTGAAGTCTTCGACACCCCACTTGTCCTGATTGCCCCCCTGTTTCCCTTTGAGTGCGCGAAGGCAGCAACTGGGTCATGAATTGGCTAGTAGGCCAATCAGGACTAAGGAAGACAAAGCCATACTCCAATCATGTATGAATCTCACTATGATTAAAGTATCAGCAGTCCCTGGTTATTACAAAGCGGTACATCGCACGCGTGGAGTAGTAGTAGGTGTTCAGGAGTACCGCCAAGTATCGAGGTTAGGTGGATCCGTGCCCTGGTTGCTGCCTTCGCGCCCGGCCTCGAGATGCATGTGGACGCCATGCCGCCAAGCTGTTGCCTATCCGCCATCACCTCGTCCAAATCTGTACTCTTATTTCGCCATTGTTTTCCCTCGTCCAGGTGGCCCTTGTATCGACACCTCACAACCTCCCCTCAAGAACCAATGTTTTTCGCAATCCAGCGACAGCACGCAAATGCTATGTATCATCAATTCGTGTCATCATCCCCCACCAGCCAATGTAAATCCAAATGACCCATTCCCGTTCCAAGAATCTATATGACAATTCGGCTTGCTCTCCTCTGCATGCAAGAATTTCTATACTACCGAGCCAGAATTCAGCCCCAGAAAAAAGTCTAAATCTGTGCCTGCTCCATTAAAACGCTGTCCGTGATCTTCCACAAGCTGCTCCAGTAAACTGAGGAATGGATCTTTTTCATCACTCTGTCCTGTTGCTGTGCTGCCAGCTGCGCTTCTATTACCAGGACTCGGAGCCATGCCGTTCTGAGGCAAAACAATTCGATGCTGTGCTCCGTCATCTGCTGCTTGCCATCCCGAGGGGCTTTTGAAGCTAAGATCAGGCAGAGAGCCAAACACCTGGTCGAATTGAGCTTCGCTATGTTGGGTACTGCTTCCGCCATCGGAATATCCATAAAGTGGATTATTATTATTGAAACTTGTACCTGACCTGGACACGGTGCCAATTCCGCCCATGTTTATCAGTCCTTGGTTGGAGGATGAGCCACCCGGGGGCATACTAGCACTGTAGCTCGGGAGGGTGGCAGGGGAGTTATACGCGTCTATTGAGGTTCCAATACTGACATGACCATCTGGTCGTCCAGCAGCAGGGATGCGCTGTTGCTGGATCGGTCCTTCATCGGTCCGGGCCTGGGTCGGCGTCGGCGTCGGCGTCGAGGTCGGCGTCGGAGTCTGGTGCTGTTGCTGTTGCTGTTGCTGTTGCTGTTGCTGTTGCTGTTGCTGGTGCGGGTGCGGGTGCTGGTGCGGGTGCTGGTGCTGTTGATGGTGCTGTTGCTGTTGCTGTTGCTGGTATGTTTGCTGTGATAAATGTACTGAAACGGATTGTTCTGTATTGTTGAACGGCGGCGGCGGCGGACCGACAATAGATGGTACAGTTCGTTCACTAGCTTGCGGCCTGTTCATCTCGGAATGGTTCTGTTCCAACAAGGTGGTGGTATTCTTGCGCTTGTGTCCTTGTCGTTGTTCAGTAGAGGGGCCGACAGTGTCTGTACCGTGAGGAGAATCGATGCGCCGGGAGGCTGTATAGTCAACCACGATGTCTGACAGGCTCAAGTGTGCAGGATCGAAGCGATACGAGTTCCCGCCAAGACCGCCAATATTTAAATATCGATCAAAAAAATCTTCAAGATGAAACCCAGGCGTATACTGCATGGAACTAGATGGCATAGCTTGGACTAGCTCTCCATGCGCTGAATAGATTCCCTGTAAAGTATTACTCTGATGCTGGACGTTTGCCCATGCATAATGAAGCTCTCTAAGGCATTGCATTTCGCGGGAAAGGAGGTCAGACGAAGCGGCGAACACGTGCACATCCCCTCCGTACGCGCTCGGGTTTGTGTAATGCGCCCCGTGGATATGAACTGTGGCCGCTGTGCATATACAGTAGCCTACAATAGCTGGCCACTCGACTGTGCCTGCTTGTCTTGCCGCATCAATCAGCTCGGCAATAGCGTTGGCATGCAGAAAACACATGTTCGTTGCTTCGATCTGCCACGATTGGTGTTGACCGTTTCCCGCCAGCTCTGCTAGGTCAATGGGGAGAAATGGACGGTAAACCAGGCAATGGATGAGGTGATAGATAAGCTTGCTGAGAAACACTATCGTCGGTTGCGGTTGGTGGAAGAGGGCATGCAAGCCCGAAAAGACCGATTCGGCACCTGACGCCCAAAAGTCTAATTCTTGTCGTATTTTCGATAGCGTTGACAATGAATGCCATGGAAAGTGCGAGTCACCCTTGACGCCTCCTGCAGCCAGGTATCGATTCGTCATGCTGAGGAGGCGCGTGATATCTATTAGCATGCCCGTGTCTCCCTGAGACTTCTTCCCGCTACCTTGATAATACTGCATGTTAGACCCTTGCTGGAAAAACTCGCCCTCGATAGCGAGAGATGACGAGGGCGGGCACCACGATGGCAGACGAAGTGCGATGCAGTAATCATTGATCAGCGACGATCGCTTTGAACCGCACGCTAGATAACGATCCAACAGGTAGCAAGTCCAAAATAGTCGTCTACGTAGCTCCCTTTCCACAGGTGTCACTTGAGCATGGGCGTCAACCTCACGATGAAGTTCTAGGGCCGTGGCCATTCCGATTGCCGTAGCTAAATGTTTCGGGTCAGGAGTGTCAAACAGAACAGAAGTTTTGTAAAGTGCTTCAAAGAAACCTTACCCATCAGCATAAAAGCCTTTTTTCCATGGCCGGATGCTGTAAATGCCAAAACTAATAGCAAGAGAGTCTGCACGCTTTCGATGCAAGGCTCATCGGTATCCAAAGACCTCCGTGATCGTAATGCGTAATCCTCGCTGAGTTTGACAGCAGTTTGAGGCCCACTCGGGTGTGGCGTATGCCTGTACGTTGAGGTTAATGATATAATCTCCAACATCTCCCAGAGTTGAGCACCGCTCCTGCATACCTAGATGCCACCGCCCAGATTGCACAAGCAAGAGAGTCTTGCAGTTGGTTCAACTGCACTTTTTGTCTGACAGACGACTCATCCAAGATATAGTAGGGCTTCCCATGGAATCGAGTAAAGTAGGTGTGCAGAAGGGCATTCGTGTCAATTACCGAAGATGGATGATCTTCTCTGGACGGGACAGTTAGCTTCGCATGTTTCCTACCTATCTAGCTGGCCTCTGGCTTAACCCACCTTGAAGAAGTTGCCTTTTCATTTGCAACTGCGGTTGGTCCATTGTCGTCAGACGACCGACCGGTTTCGGTAGCAACTCTCTTGGTGGCGGGTTCTGTGATTTCGTTTGCATCTTCATCTTCCTCATAATTGTCCACGGCTGATTCCCCTGTCTTGCTTCTACTTTGATCTGCATTCTTGTCCTTGAGTTTGGCCTCGAGTCCATCCACACGTTTTAGCAATGCCTCCAAAACATCCGTTTTGGGGCCGCGCTTTTTCGGAACCGCATCTGCAGCGATCCACTTGAATTAGTACATTATTGACAATTCTGCCAGATGAGGACCGGTCCTCTCAATAGGTTGTGCTCAGAGATACCCAAAACGGAAAAACGCAACATACCGTAAACACAGGGGCATTGGAAAACTTGGCATGCTTCGCATGAAGGTCGCATGCGGTTACATTTTATCTAGTCGCACAAACTTTTAGGCTCTAACGAACTATCTGTCGTATCCGCTACAAAACATTTGCGGAGCAAATCAGCGAAGGGCGAGCTCTTGCGGAGTACTCACCTTTCGCTTGCGACAGGACTTGCAGTTCATGGATTCCCGCGGCTCGTTATTTGGCCGCCGCGTAGGCAATCGCTCGATGCTCACCTGCTGCCTCGGAATAGCGACAGGAGCAACGCCGGCGGTTGTCGGCCGCGGATGGGAAGATGAACTCATTGCATCACAAGCGGGGAGCTTGGAGAATGAGCGGGCCCCATGTGTTCGTCTCTCGCGGCGGCGGCTAGCGATAGTGGGTGATTCTCGTTGGGACCTCTGCGAGATGCTGTCGTTGGCCGACGATAAAGCCTCCCACGCTCTTGCGTGGTGTTGAGGCGAAGGGAGGGTCGAGGGATTCGAGAGAGGTCTGGTTGACTGTGTCGGACAACTGAAGGGGGCGGTATTTGGAAAGCCTTCGGTTGCTTGGAGGTTTTCGCTTTCAGACAGGCCCCCAACCGGCCAAAAGAGTAACGGGGGGGTGTCGTAGTGGCAAAGACGCAAATGAGAGTTCTGGGGAGAGGTGATGCCAAGCTAGTTGTATCGTAGTTCTGGACGATGCAAGCTTGAGTCCTCCAAAGCACACAATGTTAACAAGATAACCTCTCCAGCTCGTTGCGGCTTAGCGTCTAGAACTGCTGCCACAGGCCATTAACAAACAGTCGGTGCTAATTATGATTAAACGGTGTCCGGGGTTGGCTTCGGCAGATGGTGGACCAGGTGTGTATCGGAGGGGCCGAGAACTAATTGTTTTGCTTACGAATGATGGGTTCGATAGGGTGAATAGTTGGATGTTGAAACATGACTAGAGCAGTGGAGGGATCTTCAACCACCGGCGTGCAAGGTGCAAGGTATGAATGAAGATGCGTCCCCTCCCCGGGTACCCAAGGTCGGCCGCAAAGTTTACGTGCCGTGTTAAGTACCTGATAAGCCATCTACTAGTAGCGACCGCACAGGGATGGGCCTGGCAGGCAAGGAGGAAAGAACGACACACAATCTGTCAGAGAAGGAACGATAGAGTTTCTATGCGACCAACTCAAGGAGCAAAATTTTCCACTCGATTCTTTCGACTGACGACGATCAATCCACACCAACGCTGTCATCATGATCCATCGCTTTGTCAACAGATTCTATGTACCAGCTATCAACCCTACCGTTCCATCACTTGGCCGTTTCAGCTCAGCGTCCTCCAGGCGTCTGCTGCAACGCTTGGAGCTTCCCCCCACGACAGCCTTCTCCATGGCAGAACGAAGGACTTTGGCCTTGCCGATTTTAGCGGAATGCTACTTTTACAGATTTGCCATGCTTGATGGTCTACGCTTGGATGTGTTCCGCGAGCCACCAAAGGTCTTGTCGACCGACCTCTTATCCGATTTAGAGGTACGCACCTAAGTCACTAGCTCAATCGGGGGAGCATCGGCCGTTGTCCCGTCGGCTGCAAGGAGATCCTCGGCCGATACCAGCTCGTTTCCATAAATGCCCGCCGCTTGTGGAGTCTGGTTTGGGCAATTCCATGATGTTTTCTAAGCTTCTGTCGTCGGACCATGAAGCCCATATTCCTTTGTCAGCAAGGTTTAGTCGTCTCGCACTCGGGCTCCCCTCCAAGAATGGATTATGGATGTCAGATGGCAAAGTCCCTGGTACTTGCAAATTGAGGCGCTTTGCCGTGCACACGTCAGCTGGTGGCCTCATCTCTAGCTTCCATCACCAGTGTGATTCGATACAGAGAAGTGCGCGTGTTCGTCTGGTCGGGCGCGTAGCAGGGAAGCGTGAGTAATAAACTTGACTTGGCCCCCGTCATGAAGCCCACATGGTCTGTCAGATTCGTTTTCGTACGGGCCTGTAATGATTTGTCACGCATCTCATGACCTGAATGACGTGCATTGAACAGGATTGGGATCTCAAGCCATTCCTGCCTTTCCCTTGAATAGGCAATCTTTCGGTTCCCGCAGCCAGCATCACGCGATGCCCCGCAAAATGAGGCGGTTTTTCATATCAAGATCGATAGGCATGCCATGTACTCCATATGTGCTTGTTCTACCACACGCATGCATTCTCCGTTCAGGAGTGTGAAAGCCGTGTGATCTGTCAGCTTCCCCTTCAGCCAACTTGCGTAAGCAGACCGATGACAATTTTCTCTGGTGTCTTCAAATAACCGGACCTTCAGCTCTGATTATGAAGCGCGCCCTCACTAGTAAGTGTTCCACGGCCAGGTTTTATTATTTAGAGTCATTCTATGCCTTTGTGGACAACTCCTTAGTCTTGGCGGAAAAGATGTGTCTATTTGTCGACGTAGTTACAACCGCGACTGCAGCGCCAATACTCCGAATTTGGTAGAAAAAAACAGTAGAAGCAACCCTGGATCCACAACCCTGCTCCCAAGCGAATGCGCCCAATGCATATACTACATGCTTTCGTCGACGACCTGACATCATGCCGTCAGAACGGATGGCTTCGACCACTAGCCAGCCTGACAAAGCTGTACGGTACGTTCTGACCAACCAAGAGCCTTAGACTTTCTACAACAGTAAACGCCGCCACATCGGCGGCTCCATACGAGGCAAAGCCACTCTTTTCAGCCGTTTCGTGGGGGTCTATCGTCTTCCGAGCAGCCACGTCAGCCAGGTTTAGGAAGACCTTGTTGACGTTTGGCGCCCCTTCACGACCTGTGGCGGCAAAGACACGCAGCAGCATGCTCACGAGGTTGCCCTTGTCGGGGCCGAGAGCAGAGACGACGACGAACGGGGCTTGATCATCGGTAACGGACCTGGCTCGCTGCAGACTTTCCATACTGATGAACTGCTCGATGGGGGGCGCGTGTAGCGCGAGTGCTGGAGGAGTGCGAAAACCGACGGTGTAGATTTTGGCAATCTTGAGCGCCTTCAAGGCGTAGAAGACTGGAGCGGCATCGTCGGATGCAGATGCCAGAACAACGGCTGAGCGTCCAAAGTAGGCCGAAGGGGCTAGGTCACGAATCAGGGTGTGCATGATGCCTCTCCAACCGGCATTGTCGAATATAAGCGTCGAGCTCGAGGACAACCCGTCTTGTACCGGCGGCTCCAGAGATCCTCGGCGACTCTGAACGGATGAGGTCAGCGAAGGAGGCGTAGAGGTGGTCGATGTGTCTGATTTTACAACAATGGTGTCGGCGATGCCGATTGCCCATGCTGCCTCAGTGACGGTTGGTCCCTGACCACTGTTTAAGCGTGCGAAAAACCTGTTGTGCCTGCAGAGCGTCTGGACAGAGATGCCTGGATCGAGATAGGCACCACCAAAATCCCGTTGATCACACCACACTTCCATGCCAGCATAGTCGTTCGGCTGCCTCTCGATGATGCTAAACCTATGAGGAAGTCCCAGCTCGTTGAAGCACTTCTCATAGAATGGCGCTTGGGGAACCGCGCTTTTCGACAAGGATGCGCTGATGCCGTAAATCCTCTTCATGGGCAACTGCCCCAGCTGGGACAAAGCTCTATGAATCTCCGGCGTGCTCATCTGTCCTGGTGCGGCAATGATGGGCAACAGTGGATGGGTGATGGGAGTGAAGACCTTGTTTTGGATTCTCGAAAACTGGCCAGTCGGGCCCATGTTCACGGCAGACAATGGCGGCGCGTCAGGGTACTCGGCCTTCATCTTGGAACGGAAATACTCAAGCTCGAAATTTTCCTTGTGCTCATTTATGATGGCAATCATCTTGACAATGTCGGCATAGGGACAAGACCGTTCAAAAACCTGTTGCGCATAGGGTGATGGCCACTTGAATGTTCCGGAGAAGTCATGGAAGGCGGACATGATGCGCGAATTTCCTTTCCGTTCCCATAAATCCTTGCGGATCTCCTCCGGAAGCCAGAGCTCGACATCAATGTACTCGATGCCCCATTGAATAGCTCTGTATAGATATTCATGGTAGAGCGCGGGGCCATCCATTGGAAACTTGCCGTTCTCGTTTGTGCACCGGGTCGTGAAGATTATGGGCAACTCAGTACGCTCTCGCAGCAACATGACCTGCTCTCCAACGTACCCCAAACTGGGGACCTGCGGGAAGCTACCATCAGGAAGCGGTTCGCGGAGCAAGTCAACTCGAATTTCTATTGCGTCAGATCCCACGGTGAGAATGTCGAGGTTGGGCAACGCTGCGCGGACGTCGGGGAACGTGGTTGACATGAACAACGTTCTCGGCTTGGCCATGAGCTCCTCGTGGTGACTGATTTGACCAAGGGTGAAAGACATGAACCTGGAGAGATAGCGCCTGAAGTACGGTGATTCGATGTAGAGGAATTCATAGTCGCAGTGGGTGGACAGCTTAGGATCAGGTGGCATACCCAGGGTGACGCAGTGCGTGTTGACGGCGACGACCAGCTGCTTGTCACGTCCTTGAATGCTTGCTCTCGCCTTGTCGGCCGGGATGCCGACGACGAACCCACGCTCATCAGAAGTGACGTTGGTGAAAGACTCCTTGAACTTGAACGGTTTGCCAAGTACTTCGGCAACTAGAATGACTACTCTTTCTTGGTCCTGGTTATATATAATGACTGCAATTCTCTTGTCGCCTACTTTCGGGGCCCCTCTTAGAGACCTGCCATGCAGCATGACAGGACTTGAATTGGCACTGTTTATGGCAAGACTTCCTCTAGAGGCTGTGGTGCTGAAACCAGTAGACACCGGTCCCGGGCTCGGCGAAGTTGTTGACAGAAGTTGCTGAACCGCAGCCATATTTCTGCTGGCCGGGGGAGACGTTTAGCCATGTACGATGCAAAGGCTCTTCCACGAGGATTGACAGTCGAGCGCAAAGACTCTTTTAGTAGCGTTTAATTCTCGAAATGAACTTCATGGCCCAGGACGTCCCGTTCTTTCCACGTTTGAGTGTTTTCTGTCGGGGTAAATTAAAAAAAAGAAAAAAAGAAAAAAAGAAAAAAATACAGTAAGAGAGAAAGTATATCCAAAGGCGGAATAGTCTCAAATGGTTGTGATGCCAAGGTCCTCTGCTCTGTTTCTCGAGGAGAGATGGAGATGTTGGTGTGGAACCTGGGTCTTGGCGCTCGGTCAACGTAGTGTGGAAGACATCACAGGACTTGTGACGATGGGTGAGGTAAGGTGAGGTGAGGTGAGGTGAGGTGAGGTGAGGCGATGGTTGGTGAAGCAAATGAGCGCAAATGAGTCAACGATTAAAGCAGGTGTGCTGAAACAGACGAGCTTTACTGCGCATTTTTTTTTTTGATTTTTTTTTTCCTCAATGTCCGATTTCGAGTAGTGAGTGTCACCGAGTGCGAAATGGATCTGAGAAGCTGCAAGGTGATGCTTCGATTTTAGCTGAAAATAGCACTGCCCTGTGCTTTGTCACCGGGCCCAAAGACCAAAAATTTAAAATTAGAATAAAAGAGGAAAACTGTGGAATTGGGGGACTTTCTTTTCCCGACAGGGCACCAGTGCCGAAAGCGAAAGGCACCTGAGGTGTGTTTATTTTTCCCCGTGGGTAGAGAGAGAGACAAGCGCATCCAGACGCTTGGTAGAGGTCGAGTCGAGTCGGGGAGGCAGGACGACGACAAGAACAGCAAGAACAGCATACCCTAGATCTCGGTATCCAGCTTTGTGGGCAGGAACGACGGTGATTGGGGGGAAAAGCAAAGACGGTGAATGGTGAAGGGTGCACTAGGCGAGCCAGTGGGGTTTGAACGCTGGATTGGATTGATGGAGGTTCTAAACGCCCCGCTTATTCGACGACGTGCTGCGCTTGAATCAATCTGCGGTCCACCTGCGAGCTGGCGGCTGATTGTATTCCCAGCAGCCCTAAATTCTTCCGCCAATGGCGAGCCGGGCTGAAATCTACAGATGGCATGGGTGGGAGGGGAGGGGGATTGGTCTTTTTTTTTTCTTTTTTTTTTTTTTTTTTTTTTTTTTTTTTTTTTTTCCATTTCATCCGATAGCGACTAGATTAGAGATGGCCATATCTTATTCGGATTAGTACCATCGCACATACGGAGTACGGGGAGTAGAATTAGGATAATTATAATCAAAGGCACATGTAATGCCGGCCCCGAATCTGCGGAGTAGTGCTCCAGAGCACGGCAAAGTCCATGTTATCTTATATACAGTAGAACCCTTGAATGATTTTTTACAAATCGACTTGCAGGGGGGGGGGGTACTTTGGGCCAATAACAACAGATCAGGAAAGGTATCAGAGCAGGGCAGGTGCCGCGTTTCGGCAAATTCACGTGCACGTCCCGGGGACACACCAAAATTGACGTAATCCATCAAATTACACAGACGTATAAGGGGTTCTATATACAACTAATCTAATTCGCTTCAACCTAAACGGTTTGTATATGAACCGGGCTGACCAGTTGTTCTAGGCCCTTCGGCCGCTTCAAAGGCTGCCTATTGCATCTGCATGGCTAGTTCCTATTGCGGGAACAATCTCCATGAGCTGTGGCCGATACATGCTGCGACAACCCGACGGCCTGCTCTAATTAGCGGATTATTATCAACATTCTATGCATGTATATGCAGATTTATGAATAGTGTGCAGCTATATAGTGAGGAGGAGTGCCTCAGCATAACCGGGGAGGGCGCTAGAGAGAATGAATCAATTGATGTGATGTGATAGGTCTATAGGGTCCAAAAGTGGGGCAACCTGCGACGAACGATAGCGATTTTCTGATGCGCGGTTAGCAAGCAACAAGTCGATCGAGCATGTGCATCTATCTGGTCGCTTTGACGCCGGGGAAACTGCCGGAGTGGGCTCGGCGTTTTGCCCTGTCCTTGGAAGAGACTCCGAGAACGTTGCATCTGGCCTGTGCTTGTGCTCGTGCTTGATGTCCCGTCGTCGTCGTCATCCAGCACAACACCTCACATTCTGACTCGTCTCGTCTCGTCTGCATGTGGTCACGTCGGCGGAAGCAGCACGAAAATTCTCTCACTTGGATTAAACGAGCCATCCGAAATAATAATAGCCTAATGGTTTTTGCGATGCTATCGTTAACTATCACCCCACGCGGCGTAATCGCTTCCATGGCGAAACCAAAGAAATAGCAGAGGGAGAAGAGGGAGAAGAGGGAGAAGAGGGAGAAGAGGGAGAAGATGGAGAAGAGTGAGTACAAGGCCAAAAGGTTCGTGATTAAATGGTGATGAATGCGATGAATGTGATGAATGGCCATGAATGGTGATTCTCTCTGGTCAATTGTATGGACGGGTGATGATGGTACCTACAGACTCTCGGGTTGCAGCCAATGGGGCGCGTCGCAGCGTCACAGCTCCATCAAACACGTCCCAAGCAACGCGCGAGTGTGAAAGCTTGGTTTGGTTGGCATTTTGCACGACTCTGGTGCGCGTGGCACATCCAAGATCGCCTTCCACTCTCCATTCCCATCGTCTCGTGCAATTGAATCATATCATGAGCCATCGCCTCATCCCGGCGCCCCATCGAATTTACTTGTCCCACGGTCCGAATTATCCTTATCCAACACCTTCGCCCTCTAGCGTCTTCCGAGCTCGCCGCAATTTCTGCTCGTCCATCCACGCCCCGACATCAAACTTGCTTCTGGTCCAGCCATGTCTGAACATGCCCCCGACGCGCGATCTGCCGACGAGGGCGTCACAGAAGGCACGCCCGCTGCTGCAGGAGACGTCACGACGCCCCTCTCGCGCGACGAAGATGCCAAGTCAAGAAGAGTATCGCTGGCCGACCTGAGCGCCAAGGGCACCGCTCTGTACGCGCACAAGCAGTACGAGGAAGCGGCCGAGATCTTCTCGCGAGCCAGCATTCTCCAGGCCGAATTGAACGGCGAGACTGCTCCCGAAAACGCCGACATTCTTTTCCACTACGGTCGCAGTCTTTTCAGGGTTGGCCAGGGCAAGAGCGATGTGCTCGGCGGTTCGGCGCCAGCGGAGAAGACTGCACCAGCCAAGCGAGCCAAGGGCGGAAGTTCCAGAGCTGCTGCTCCCGCCGAGACTGAGGCCCAGAAGGCGACGCAGGACGGTGTTGCCGCTGCTGCCGGCCAGTCGGAAGCCTCTGAGAAGCAGGATCTGGCGCCGAAAGAAGGAGACGGGAAGAAGCCGTTGTTCCAATTCAAAGGAGACGAGAACTTTGACGACTCATCCGACGAAGAGGTGCGAAATGACTCCACCCAAAATAAGAAGACCAAGAAAAGGAAACCAGGAGTAAATTGGTGTTGTTGTTGTTGTTGCTGTTGCTAACTTTCGTCTACAGCAAGAACAAGAGGCACCTGAAGAAGAAGGAGAGGAGGACGACGACGACCTGGCTACCGCTTTCGAGATCCTCGACCTCGCCCGCGTCTGCTACCAGAAGCAACTCGAGCAATTGAACAGCGAAAATAACAAGGCCAAAAGCAAGGAAGAGGCCAGCGACTCCCCTGCCGCCCGACACATCAAGGAACGCCTCGCCGACACACACGACTGTCTATCTGAGATCTGGCTGGAAAACGAAAGGTACCCAGCATAGCCTCCTCCTGCTGCACCACTGCGTGCGGGCAAAAAAAAAAAAAAACTGACCTAATTACCTTCTCCAAACAACCAGATACCCCAACGCGGTTGAAGATGGCCGCACCTCACTCAAATACAAGCTTGACCTGTACCCCGGTGACTCGGAAATCATCGCCGAAGCCCACTACAAGCTATCTCTTGCCCTGGAATTCGCGTCGGTAACCACGTCCGGCGACGACGGCAAGAACGCCAAGCGCGAGGCCATGGACCAGGGGCTCCGAGACGAGGCGATCAAGCACATGGAGCTGGCCATCGAGAGCTTCAAGCTCAAGATGCAGAACAAAGAAGTAGAAGTAGCGACCATGGCCTCGCCCGAGGAAAACGATCTTGCGCGCAAGGCTATAGCCGAGATGAAGGAGGTCATTGCTGATATGGAACAGCGAGTACGTCGTCCGCCCCTTTTTGTACCCCCCCCCCCACTCGTACTCACGCAGCATTAGTTGGTCGACCTTCGCAAGGACCCCATCGACGCGGCTTCCCTCCTCGGTCACGAAGCCAATGCCCTCGGCGGCATCTTCGGCGCCGCCCTCGGCGAGAACCCCGCCGACACGCAGGCCCGCGTGGAGCAGGCCAAGAAGACGGCAACAGACCTGACGGGCCTTGTGCGCAAGAAGAACCCCAAGGAGGGGGAGGATGCTGCCAAGCCGGAGCTAGCTGCGTCGACGTCAACAAACGGCAAGAGGAAAGCGGAGGACGACGACGTTGCTGCCGAGTTGTCCAAGAAGAGCAGGGTCGGGGACGCGCCCGACGAGAGCTGAGCGCTTGGTCGGGGATCTAGGTTCTGGAGTTTGGGGCGCTCTGGTGGAAAATATTGTTTCGAGTAACTAGTTCACATGTAACGTCATCTCGCGAATCAGACTTTTTACATCTCTTTCACCTGGAATGGCTGCTTGACATCGCACATGACATTGAACTGAAGTCTACCAAGCTGCAGTAATCAAAGTTACACAGGTCTCACATGCCCGGTTATAGATGGATCGTTGACCTTCTAATAAGCCCCATGATTCATACGTCCCAGTCCTTGGGGCTAAAGACATCCCACGTCATGCCGGAACGCCCCCCCTCTACAGCTTGAAGCTCCCGCTGCCAACGACCTTGACAGCCTTGGCCTGTTTCCCATGCACGTCGGTGATTTCGCCCTTGCGATTAATGACCTTGACGCCGGCCTTCTTGAGCACCGCCATGGTATCGCGCTGCATCCGGGCCCTGGTGCCGAGCGCCTTGTCCTTCTGGGCATCGACGCCGCCTGCCTTGCGGATGCGCTCCTTGTGGCGGCGGCGGCGGCGCGCCTTGTCCTCGCGGGACAGCTCGTCGCGGGCCAGGGGCATGCCGGCCTTGGTGACGACCTCGTCCTTGGCAACGGCGTCCTTGTCCGCGCCGGTGGCGTACATCTCCTGCGGCGCCAGGCGGGAGGACGCGCCGGCGATGGCCTGCGCGGTCGTCGGCTGGGCGTCTTCCATGGCAATGGTGGCCACGTCGGAGACGACGCTGATGGTTGGCGCTGCGGGCTTGGGCTTGTATTGCCATGACGAGAGGGCGTCGAGGCGGGCCGACACGTCTTTCCACATGGCTTCGACCTCTTGCTCTTCCCTCTGCAGCTTCTCGTCCGACTTGCTGACGTACGTGTCTGGGTTGGCTTGCTTGACGTGTTCTTCTTCGTACATCTCGGCGAGGCCCTTGGCCGACTTGCTGTCGTCGACTTGGACGAGGCCGCGGCGCGTGTTGGCCGGGAGGCTGTCGGTGCCCGGCCGCCGGCGGAGGACCTCGTCGAATTCCTGGGACAGGATTCGTCGCTTGATGAGGTCTTCTATGCTCTCGCTGACTTCCGGCGTGATGACGGGCACGGGCTTGCCGACGTGTTCGAAGTCAACGTCTTGTTCGAGCAGAGAGTTCACTGGCCGATCAGCTGCCGCGGCTTCGCCCGAGAGCGTCCATTCTCGCTTCGCCACGCTGGCCGCCTCGAGCTTGCGGATCTCTTCAGCGAGCTTGGCCTGACGGCGCTCGTGGGCAGATCGTCTCGATTTGGGATCTCCAGCTGAGACGTTTGACAAGGCATCAGCAGAGTCTTCATTTTCTGACTCGTCGTCGAAGAGATCGCGTTTCACGTCCGCCATGGCTCGTTCAGTGTCTTGGTCGTCGCATCTTTCGGACCCGAAACTGACGCTTTTTTTCTTCGGCGCTTTGCCAGTCTTGTTCTTGCGGGGAGGAGGCGCGAAAAAATCTTTGTAGTAAATCTCATTTGCGTTGAAATCGTTGCCGTCCTCGTCCTCTGCGCCGTCCGTGCCCATGTCTTCATCATCGCTAGCACCCTCTGGTGCGTCGAGTGCCATATCGCCAAATGTGGGCCCGTCTTCTTCATCCTCGTCGTCTTCCTCTTCCTCTACAGAGGCATCGCCTTTGATATTCTTGCCAGATGGCTTAGAATTCGACTTCGCCGGCATCAGCGGATCGGCTCCCCAGTCTATCTCTTCTTCATCGCTGGCTTGATCCGTAGTCGGATCGCCTCTGGCATCCTGGTCCTCGAACCACTGCGTCTGTTTGTTGAAGTCATCGATGGAGAAAAAGCCGTCGTTAAGACCGTTAGGGTCCTCAACAAACTCATTAACTTCCTCTTCATCTAGCTCCTCCTCGTCCTCATCTTCCGCATCCATACCATCAAGCTGATCAGTGTCGTCAACGATTTCTTCATTAACGTCGAGATTTTCTTCCCAATCTTTTGCCTCCTCATCCTCACCCACCTCGTCCTCGTCCTCGTCCTCGTCCTCGTCTTCATCTCCATCTTCATCTTCATCTTCACTATCGTCATCCTTTTGGCATATCTCACCATCCACCTCCTCTGAATCTGCATCTTCTTCCGAAATTAACTCAAAGCCATCTTCTCCAAACGATATAGACCGAGGAGCACCGTCAAACTCCGCGTCTTCCGTAACCCGGCCATCCCTTTCCAGCTCGTCGACTAAAGCATCTGCGAAACCCAAGACGCCGCCGATGATCTTTTTAGCCTGTTGCCACACTTGACCAGTCTCGAATCCATCGACGTATACCTTCCTTAGCTTTAATACATCACCCCCCACTGAGCCCTTCTCCCCGGTTCTTTTCCGTTTTCTGCTTTCCTTTAGTCGCTGGTGCTGGAGATCACTGACCTGCACAGCGAAGGCCTCTAACGTATCTTTGACAAGATTCAGCGACTCGGTAGGAATCGAAGCATTAGGTTGGATAAACTGGTGACGACTTTCGGGACGAAGACTGGCTAAGAAGGCTGCCATGCCTAGGTCGGCCGTAGGCTTTGCGCCAGATATAGACGTGGGAGCCATGACAGGCGGACCACTGAGCGTGTGAGAGGTCGACGAGAGAGTCGGCGATGTGGTCACGGCCATTCTCTAACTGCTGTCCGTGTACAAACAAGAACTTGCTACTTTCGCAGCTGTGCACCGTGAAGTCGCAATCCGCTGGTGTGCTTGGTAGAAAAGGTTGTTCGACCGTCTGAGACTTATTCTGCCACTAGGGAAAATTTTTGGCTCACCGCCTACTGAAGGTGGGAACCCACCCCCCCTTCGCCTTTCTCTCAGAGCTTCTTACCGCGGCGCTTGGCGTATCATTTCAATGGTCCACAATTGAAGGTAAAGATATATATATTTAAAACGTCTAGAGCAGGTATCAAATCAAAGCATGAGTGACTACCGAGAGAGCTCATATAATTAACCTGTTTGAAAGTACGACACCAGAAAGCATCTGAGATAATTGCTAATTACCTCCGTCATGCTTGCCGATCTGTTTGTGCCATAGTGAAAGGGAGAGCTGCTTTAACGTGGCAAAATATGACAAGGATGTAATGCACCTACCTCGATACCTTCTCCTTCAGAAATCTGTCTGTAGCTGAGTGTCTTACACCACAACTCCAGATTAGCGAGCGAGTCGAGTATCAAAACCAAGAACCTCCCCTTGCGCCATAAGACCGAAAATACCCAGACATATGACTAAACATAGAGATGCATAACTGTAAAGCGCTAGTTCAGTTGCCTCTTCGACCACCTGTACTCATAAGTGTAATCTTCTGCTTCTTCTTTTTCTTCTTGCCGCCTCCACCGTCAATGCTACGCTCGACCTCAGCAGATGTGCCACTTGCCATAGGTTTGTTACTCTCCATAGAATCTATCGCTTCAATTTGCAGGGCCAAGTCGGCGGTTCCTAGGAAGTCTTCATCTTTCAGCCAGCCATCATCCACAGTTGGGCGCACTGCTTCCAAAACTGGTGAAACTGGTACCACCTTTGTCCCCCAAACGGTGCGCTGTGTCGATGGACTGGTGGACATTGATGCGAGTGTTTCAAATCCTGGTCTGGGTTCCGGCGGTGTGGCGCCAGACGAAGAGGCCAACGGTTGGAATTGTGAAAGATCCAAGACGGGCGTATGGTCTTCCTCTAGTGGCTCCAGCGCAGCATATCGTCGTCCAGTCACACCAATTGCACCCCTGAGGGCCGCCGCCTCGAGTCGTTCTGCTTGCAGTCGTTCCCTCTCTTCTTGAGCAGCCTTCTCGCGGTTTCTCTTCCGTCGGGTCTCAATTTCGGTAGAAAATGATTCAAGTATTTCTGCGGGAACAATGTCGGTCCAGTCACACTCAAGAAAGCTGATAATGCAACCATGTGGTAGGTGCGCAAGATATTTGGTTCGTTTGCGGAGCCCATCATCGACGACGTGACCAGTGGAAATATGTTCCACGCGAGGCAATAGCGTGGACGGAAATGCTGCGAAGGCACCATATTTTGCTTTAAGGATTCTAATGTCCAAGGGTGACAAATACAGATGAGGTGGAGCGCTGTAAAAGTAGAAATCGGCATTCGATGACGTCTTGGTAGTTGCTGAGCCTAGGACTGAATCAACCGGGGTGGGCAACTGTAGCAAGTCTGTTCTCTCCTTTGTAGCCCGAATAGCGCGAATAGCTTTCTGGCTCCATTCAGAGTCCAGACCAAACAGCATCTCGTCTTCCTTCTCTTGCTCCAAGAGGCTTGCGATTTCTTCCTCGAACTGATTGGCCATATACTCTCGAGTGCCCTTCATAATTCTGGAGTAATCCAGGACATTCGCGGCAAAGTGCCAAGGTATTTCGTCGCCAGAATCAAGCACCTCCGCTCCGCCTTCTCGTGGTAGTGCCAGGGTAGACGTCACTCTTCTTGCCATCAGGCGCAAAACAACGTCATCTCCGACACGGGGAAGAGGACTCTCCTGCCCAGCGTAGAAGCGGACCGGCCGCACCTCGTGGAGGTGTATTGTATCCTCACATATGGGACACTTCTTCCACCTAGAGCCCTTTACTGTTTTTGCGTCATCATCGCTGCTGGAGTTCATAAATCTAATCAGACATGGTAAGCAGAAGATGTGGCCGCACTTCGCCATTCGAGGAGCGACTGGTTCTGAGAGACAGATGGGGCAGGATGCGGTCTGTGACTCGGACGAAGCAATTATCTGCAGGATATTATTCCAGTCGAGAAAGGCGTCGGCATCGGCCTCATGAGTCTTGTAAGAACCATCGGGAGATACTACGAAACGGTAGTTTGAATGAACGTATCTCGACTTGTCTGCAGCGTGGTGGCCAGACCCGGGACCCCAGGTGGGATTGCGACGATGGGATCTTGGGTGATAGCTGTGGTCTTGAAATGGTCGAGACGCGGTATAATTGAGCAGATGGGTGATTGATGTCTGACCTCTTCTGCTCGAGGGATTGCGGACAGCTCGAAGCTCCGCCATACTGTCATACTCGTCTGGATTGCTCTGCGCTTTCTGGCCGGCACTCGGTCGTCGCTGGTTCTTGTGCTGTTTTCGAGAGCCTTGAGATTTACGCGGTGCAGATTGAGAGGAGGTGAAGCCGGGCTGACTGGGACGACGGGACGACTCGAAGCTCGACGTACTGGGGCCAACTTGTGCCTGGGATGGATAGCTGGGAGGTGTAGAAAGGCTCTTGCCCGCAACGGCGTTGGAAAGATTCATGGCCGTCGCTACAATCAGGCAAGGTTGATGCAGGCAAGAAAATAACAATGAAGAGAGGGGGAAACAATCGCAAATGCCGTACGTATAGTAGGATGATAAAATCTCGCTTCAAGGCTCGCTCGGGATTATGGTTACCATGCCGCGAGGGACCTCGAAGGACACGACAAGCTCTCGTCTCGGTGATGGAGATTCCTCCACGCCTGGTAAGCCAAGTACAAGGCCACTCAATCAAAAGAAGGACGGCCAATTCTTCGGCCACTTCCAAATGTGACCGAGTGCATGCGTCGTTCGACTAAAGGATTGAATAGCACTGACTCTGACGAGAGGGGTCCAACTGGGATGGACCCCGGCAGTGGCAGTAGTAGGTTAGTAGCGGGGCGAATCGTGAGAGGGAGGTGAAGATTGATTTGACTGCTGGTTGACGGCGACGGTTAGTCATCTCCTGCACGTGATGGGGCAGGCAACAATCATCATTCCTCCGGGGATTGACGTCCTGAGCATCAGGAAGCTAGTGTTAGATCATGGCAGCTATTGGGCTATAGATTTCACAAAGACAGTCGCATAATGCTACCCATATGGCTGGCTATGCGTCGTGCTTCGTGAAATCATCTCCAAGGCACATGCACACGTCCTCCTACACAAGCTCGGGCTTTTCGCTAGAGTTTGAAAAGGTTCTGGAAATACTCAGAGAATGAAGTGCTAGGTCCATTTGCATGCCTGAAGCTTTACCACTGTCTGTCTGTACTACTACCGTGCTACTGTATCGCTCTATTGCTGTGCTGCATGTGTGGCTTGCTAGATTGGCATGTGAGACAGAAAACTGACGATAACCTGTTTACAAGTCCAAGTTGGCTCTTTTGCCGGGAATTAATCTATAATAACAGGCTCTCTTAGTCTGAATCTGAATGGTACGTTTTCACGAGCTCTATCACACCCGAAAGCGGCATTCTTGTGTGCTGTCCCGGCAATTAGTTTAGAAAAGCCAAGTTACCAACACGGTTCAGAGAGGCTGTTTTGGTCCAATACATACTCTTGACCCCCAAGTCATGATAGGTAAAGGTACTGTGAACGACAAAGTCCCTGAGATTTAAGACCAGGCGTAAATTTATATCAACCTTGTGATGGTAAATGACCGGCTAGGTTTCGCTAGGTCATCACATCATGGTGTCACCTATCTACCTACAGATTTGGAGAAAAACGCACGGGAGTAAATTACGCGAGCAGTATGGAGGAAGACTCTTCCGCCGCTCAAGACGTGTCACATCGAAAATTAAACGCGGCCGTGGGAAAATAAACTCGATTCCGGTGGGTCGATGCCCTCATGTTTTTTGCCCGAGCCGGTATCTCAGTTCTCTCCCAAGCAAGATGCCGGCGCTGCGCCGTGTGAAGGCTTAGATGTGATTTATAACTTGGGGGAAAGGGACGGCATACTGAACAAGACTGAAGGACAGTGGGTTGACCGCCGGCGGATTCGATTCCGGAAGCGGAATCGCTGGCCGAGTTGTAACGTCGCGATCTGCACACCCCTAGTGGGTTTTGGAGCTGTTAAAGCGTTTAGCTTCGCCCTTGAATCTGTAGCACCCGTAGCATTAGAATGGAAGGTCGTGGATATTGCCAAACAATTTCATCTTTCCATAGCTCTCCGTACATACGGGCGTGCTGGCGAAGTGCCGTTGTCGGTGGTTACGTCACTCCGTAGGTACGGAGTAGCTCGAGGAAGAACCATTCGCATGGCCGCTAATCAATTTCCATGGATATGCATGGACATGCGACTCCTCAATCTTAAGGAGCGCACTCATCTGGCGGTGGAAATTTTGGAAAATTTTACTCTCGCGTAACTTGGAGCATCATTAGTTACCTCTCTCCACTTGGCGTCCGGTAGCCCCACCTTCTTAGCTAAGAACGTCTGGTGGGCCAGTAGAAATGGGCCGCGTATTATACGAGTGCCTAGACGTTAGCCCCGCTCCCGCTGGTCTCCGGTCTACGGTCTACGGTCTACGGTCTGCGGTCTGCGGTCTACGTACGGAATATTCACGGTTCATTTGCGGATCTGTCCGGATTCATTTGTTCATTTGCCCACCACTGCGAACTGCGGAGGTGTTTGGCCACCCAGTGATCCGCTCCTAACGCAGGTAGGATGCACCCAAGGAGAGTCGGCGCAGAATGTGTGCAGAGAGAGACAAGGAGAGAGGCAAAGAATGCCGCGCTCGCTTACGTGCGTGACATCGGCCCTGATTCGACTTGGAGCTGATTGATTCAAGTTCTGGTTCCGGATCGGATACACACAACGCTCGATGAACTAGCTAGCTTATCTCCTGAGGAAACCGGAAACTATGACGCAGGACCTGGTCTGTCTTGGAGAGGAAGGAACCGCGGGAACGTGCACTTGACCGCTTCCTGCCAGCCACCTCCGCCCGTTGCATTGGCCGCGCAGCTGCAGGCCAATCGTCCATACAAGCAAGGCAAGCAAGCAAGACGTGGGCTGGGTCGCGACCCTGGATGTACAAGAGAGATAGGCTGCACCGCGCCTAAAAACCAACACCCTCCCCAACAAAAATATTCTACCGCTCGCTCTTCCGCCCTTTCTTACGGCAGCTGCTTGTGCATCGTCTTGCCAGAGTGAAGACGCCTTCGTTGCAGACAGAACCCGTTGCATAGACGCTTCTTGCTCATCGTGTCTGCGTGGCGACCATGGGTAGCTATACATTCAAGTGGTAAGTACAAGTGCAGAGCAGGTCAGAGCAGGTGCAGCCTCCTGCTCCTGCCTAGATTATCTATCCACTCCGTACAGCCTCTTTGTCTCTCTCTCTCTCGCTCTCGCTCTCTCTCTCTCTCTCTCTCTCTGCCAGAAGACGGCGTCCTCTCGACAAACCCCGTCGCCGCTGCACATTGCTGACCGCATGTTCTTGTGTCTTGCAGGGAAGATCCCACTACTGACCCTTCCGATGTCCTCGTAACCGGCTCTTTTGATGGGTGGACCAAATCAGTACAACTCGAGAAGGTTGACGGCGTCTTCCAGAAGACTGTACAAATCTCGGAAAAAGACGCTGCAAATAAGATATATTACAAAGTAAGGCTTTTCTCATATTTCCTCGCATTTTTTTTTTCCTCTACGACTTCTTTGTTTCTCCTGTTTCCTTTCTTTGGGAACCGGGGCTTCTCATCGATGCCCTAGCGGCCGCGACGATAGATCCTCCAGCACCAGTACACCAGAGACTATGAGTCGCCACAACTTGGGGCTTGCCGATTCGGTCTAGATTGTACGGTCTGCCGATATGACAACACCATGAGAGCTACCGGGATCGAGCACGCACAGCCAGGCTTTAAAAACTGTCAATCATTTCGTCATACGATGCGACTTGTTTCTGTCATTAACTACCAAATACCATTTTTGTTTCAGATTCTTCCTCCTGTTGAAGAAGAAGGTCTCTAAGCTCGCGTCGACAGCGCATGGCGCATCCTCTCAAATTGGACGATGCAGGGATGGATTGCGCAATGGCCCCAATATTGGCAATAAAACAGTCCCTGGAGCTACTTCATTTCCGCTTTTTTTTTTTCAGGCCGAGACTTGCTGCATTTGCTCGACGCATTTCCATCAATTCCTCGGTCGGCTGCAGTGTTGATTTTAGGCGCAAGCAGGGAGCCCGCTGCTATAGCCGTGTCCACTTAGGGAAACAGGTCAGGTCCAGTGCTTGCTTGCTGCTGGGGCTGAATGCGGCTGTCTCCTTGCCACGAAACCGCAATTAGGTGGAGTGAAACAGTCTGACCAGCCTGCTCGCACATAGGCACACGTCGATGCTGTCTTGCGGCAGCAGCCTCCAGCGCAGTGACGAGCTCTCTTTCTGGGCTAGTATCGGGATCACCGGAACGTCTCCGGCCAGCAGCTTGCATCTACCGTCTTCTGGCCGCTTCCATCGAATTAGCCACACCACCGATTGTGTTACGAGCCTTGGTTTTGTGGTCGATACGGTGGCAGTGTCAGGTCAATTGCTGACAAACCGGACAAACCGGACCCAACGCGCTGCGCTTCGCCCGCGCCAAGGTCCCAAAATGCCATTCGAGCAGATGTTCTGCAAATCCGCGGTTGCCGTCTCCTTGACGTCAATGTATTGAATGACCTAGAGGTTTTCTCTAGTTTGGAGACATCTGGGACAACAATGTCCTTGCCGCTCAAGCGCAGTCGCAAGAAGTCGGGCGCAAAAGTCCACATGACTCTGGACCCACCCGTAGCACACACTGGCCAGTGCCGTGACCGCTGGTCAGCCCCTTGCGCCAGCCTCCCCGCTTGCATATGTATATCTCACGTCACGTCCGCCCCATGCGCTCTTGCACACCTGTCATCCTCACTTTTTTGCTTCCGGTTCAATACCTGTGTTTTGACCCATTGGCGCGCCTTCACCTCGTCTCCCGGTCAAAACTGTGGCTAACTGCAGTCTCTCTTTGTTTCTCGCATGCTAGTTCGTTGTCGATAACAATTGGACCATCAACGAGTTGTACCCGCACGAACCCGATCACGAGGGCAACGTCAACAATTTTTTAACCCCCGAGGACCTTGACAGACCGACTCCTGCACCTGGCTCAGATCTCGTCACCGCTCCGACCATCGACATCGCCCCCCCCGAATCCATCACCGACATCGAAATGGGTAAGAAGAACAATAAGAAGGCCAAGGCTGTCACCAAGCAGTCTGCTGAAACCGGCTCCGCCTCTGCGCCCGAGGTAGCGGACACCAACGAAGCCATTGCCACTCCTTCCGATGTTCCTGGCGGCTTTCCCGTAACACCCTCCAACGAGAATACCGATGTGGATGATAAAACTGTCAGTGTCAACCCGCTTCCCGCCACTCCCGGCCTTGGCAACCCCATCGAGCTCGCTCCGGGCGAGAAGATTCCTGATTCCATCACTGCCCAGGACGTCAACAAGTATGTGAAGCTGGACAAGGAGTCCTACGAGAAGAGCGACGCAATGCCCACTGCTTCCGCTTTGAGCACTGATGCTCCTCCGGTTCTTGGCACAATTATTCCCGAGTCAAGTTTGCCAATGGGCGACTTGACCGACGTTACCGACCCCACTATCAACTCTGTCGGTCCCGGAGCTACCACCGTTGGTCTAGCTGGCCAAGTTCCCTTGCAACCCAAGGTACCTAACCTCGTGAAGGAGAGCCAGGAGAAGGCTAGTGTTGCCCCTGAGGCCTCTGCTGTACCCGAGGAGGTTCAGGAGAAGGCCAAGGTGGAGGAAGAAATCAGGAGCAAAGTTCCTGAAGCTCCCGCAACATCTGTCGGCACCGCAGACGGCTCTGAGAAGAAGGAGCACTCTGGGACAGGTCTTGGCGCTGCTGCTGCCACTGGTAGTGCTGCCGTGGCCGCTGCCGCCGAGGCCAACAAGGACCATGGTGGAGATGTGAAGGACAACCACGCTGTGGCTGCTCAGGACGCTCCTGAGACTAAGGAGACGGAGACCCCCGCTAAGAAGTTGGCTGCTGAGGTCCCCACCGAAGTCAAGGAGTCCATTGTCAAAGCTGGCAAGAGCCCCGAGGCAGCTGCCAACACTTCTGCAGTCAACGACAAGAAGGCTGTCGAGAGTGAGCTCCTCAAGGAGGTCAAAGAAGCACCTGCAATCTCTGATGCCGCCAAGTCCACCGCAGCCGAATCCACCCCTGTGGCAGCGAAGGCTGTTGATGAGAAACCTGTCAACACCAAGCCCGCCGCTGCTACTACTTCTGCAACAACCTCGGCGGCTCCTGCCACCACAGCTACGACAACCACGAGCATAACAGCTAATGCCAACGACGCTGAAACCAAGGCCACAGAGCCCGTCTCATCTCCGGCGGCCACCGCTAATGGGAACGGTAGCGAGTCCAACGCTGCCGGCAGCACCAAGGGTGACAAGAAGAAGAACCGTCTGAGCGTCATGTTTGGCAAGCTCAAGGCCAAGCTGAAGTAGCTTGAGTGTCTTTCTTTTTTCCGGGTTTTGTTTTTCAGGATGCGGTAGAGATTTAGTCTAATGAGGATTGGGTAGACTACTCTATGACGGTTATCGGCTTGTTGAGTTGTCTTTTGTACTCGTTGTCAATGATTCCCCATTTCTTTTTCCAAACTACTTTTTTCTGTGATGCCAACCGAAAACGACGAGAAAGAAAAGACGGAAGCAATCGTGGTTGAGTCTTGATGATTGTTTCAAAATGCCGCTCGTTCTTTTTTCTTTTCCTTTTTCCTTTGAAAAAAACGCGAGTCGCTTCTGCTGCCAGGGCATTGGGATCAAGAATTTTTGTATTACATGTACAATGGGCTAGGCGACGGGCTTTTGGAAAGCACCGATACTCAACCTGACGAGATCCTTACGGGATACCTAGGGAGAAAGACACCTCGATATATAATTAACTTGTATACATGAGTTCATTGCTTGCTTTTCTCGTCTATGGCGTATGCAAAATACGGTCCTATTTATTCCGGTCCCTCCCATAACCACGGCCCTGTAAACCGGCTGGTTTTCCAATCCCCTAGTGACATGTAAGCTTTGTCTCGAGAATGTGTCATGTCGGACGGATGCTTAGCGTCCCGTCCGTCTCCATCACAGCACCTTGCAGATGGCACCAACTCTTTTTTTTTCCTAACCAGGTTAACACCCAACCCCTTTACCCGTCATCGTCCTCGTCTCTGCATCTCTCCCGTTGGGTGCATCCATGACAATCGATAAGCTCGCCCTTCCCGCATCTACGCTACCTATTGATTGAAGTCCACCCCAGAGAGGTATGATGGTACGGAAATCGTGTCTAAGTTTGGTCGCGATGTCAAGAAGTCCGAGTCAAAAGCCGTGCGCTGTGACATCTCTCACGCACAGTAGGACGTGTGATGATGATGGTGAGCAGCCGGCCGACTGACGCCGGTGCAGTACGTAGCATGCGGCATGGCCAATATACAAGTCAGGTTCTTGCCTGCCGTCTGGAACGATTCGGCATGTGTCAAGCTCCGCGGGTGATCCATATTGCCAGGCTGAAAGGAGGTGTTCTACATCACCTGGGGCGTTTACATCGACAGCTGCGTGAACAAGGTGTGGTTTGTGTGGATAGCAAGCATACCCAGGATGTTATCGTAGTGCAAGAGCCCGATGGAACTGTGTGAATGCAATTCTCTTCAGGCCTTGCCCAGACTCTTGCTAGGGACGCAGAGGAGTTGATTTGGGTATGAAGCCGATGTTGGCCTGTCGCAGAAGCGACTGGCCTACGTTGTCTTTTCCGGACCAGACATGACGCGTCAGCGGTCCATCACTGTCCATCGCGCATGGACATTCAAAAGTATTTCTATAAGCTCGTAATATTATGGTAGTCCGAGTGCCAATTGTCGGGGATGATTTGCGGAGGAAACGCAGCCAGCTACATGCAACGTCACCACCAAGGGAGGACTACCATGGAACAGCCAATGGCTTGATGAGGATGACGTGGCGGGAGAATCCCAAACAAAAGCCGAGTTTATGGCGTCCCGGAGAGCTCTCCTTCCATCTCATCGGCCACGCTGGATAAGACTCGGGAGTATGCTGGCCTGTATCTCACAGTACAGTGCAGCAGGGTATCACTGGGGAGGAAACGGTTCATCGTTGTCATTTTCGTAGCGAAACATGTTTTCTTCTAGAAACCGCCGTTGACCCGGGTTTTTGAGCTAGGAAAGTTGGTCGATCATCACAGGACCGACGAGTTGACGTTTGGTCGCCACCGTCTCAGGATGTTGCCAGCATGGCTCTGTCCACCGTATTTGTACCGTTGTTGGACTCAGGACCACTTTTCTTTGCTGGCTTGAGGAATAACTTTCGAGTGACCATTTTTGGTACGGATTCGAGAGCGGTCTGTGTTGTGGAGTTGAGTGACGCGCGATGTAGCTCGTTGTAGATTGGAAGTTTACTCCTACATGTGTTGGGGTGGTGAGGATTAGCATGGTGGTGGACAGGGTGGTGGAAGTACCTCCCAGTGTGACGATGCTGATTGGTCCAACCTCTGGACCCTGAGGAGATACGTCGGTACCTGCAGCGCCACCCGACCTGGCATGAGGATGAAGTAGGACAAAAACACGATAACTTGAAAGAACAGTTCCTGCAGGCACCTGAGATACGCGCATTCATTGTTATTGCCGCGCTGGAAGAGATATTCTGAGTGGGAGTGGATCGAAATGCAAAAGCGTTTCGTTCGGCAATTGATAATTAATGCTGAATTTACAAGATGCATTACGGAGTAGGTACATAGGTACCTACTCAATCACAGCGATGCCTGCATTATGTCACTTGACCGCCAGTACCTGAGAGCACCAGAGATAAAACAAGTACAGCACGGGGGAGTGCTCTAGCCTCTTGTGATCTTAGCGTGGTTTAAAGCGCCATGGCGAAACACGCCTGCGGATGCACGCATAGGGACATCGAGGACATAGTTGCAACATGTCACTTTTGGATTAGGGAATCGGGGAACCTGAAATTGCATGATGCGATGCGGTCGGTGTCTTTGGGCATCCAGAGATGGGATGCATGCCGATCATTTATTGTAGCTTGTATAAAGCATGGGATGCGTCCATGTGCCTGCCAAGGGCATTATGTATACTTACAGTGTGAGTTTTTCATTATCTCACGTTGTAGAATTGGCTCAGCAAGGTGATTCGTGACGTACCTGCTCTGCTGCCGTCGCCTTCGCGCATGTTCCATAGATATATACATGCCTACCCAGGCATCTAAGTAGGATGTTCTCCTGTATGCAGCATCACAAGCAAAAAACCAAGGCGTGTTTTGTGCAAGTGTGAAAAAGCGGCGCCTGGGCGCAACACGGACCAATGAGAAAATGTAACACAAGGCGCCACAGGAACCATGACACCGTGCATTAATGAACTGATGCGCATGCGCATGGGGCTGTGTGTCGCTCTTGCCCTTAAGAGCCACGCGCCAAGCTCATGCAACAACTGAATTGGGTGGGATTGACCATGTTCTCTCTTCGTGTCGAGAAATTTGAAGGATTTGCGCTGCTAATGGCATATCTCTCCAGCGGGGACAGCGTGCACTTTATTAGCAGCAAGGGACAAAATCAAAAATCTAACCTTTTGTCTACAAGTTTGGGCAAAGTCTAAGTTTTCACGGTGGCTTTTCCTACTATGATGAAGATGGATAGACGGTCCTATGCTGCGTCAGGCTTAACTTTACGGAATATGCCTTCTTTGCGTTTTTTTTTGAATGAGAATAGAATAGAATTGCCAACTGGCAATCTGGCAATCTGGCTCGAGTTTCTGGACTTTACGCCGACTTGAGTCAGGCGGGCCCGGAGACGGTGGCTGATAGGCCATCGGACCGAACGAAACGGACTCAG
The DNA here is from genome assembly GCA_000709145.1 of Balansia obtecta B249. Taxonomy (NCBI): domain Eukaryota; kingdom Fungi; phylum Ascomycota; class Sordariomycetes; order Hypocreales; family Clavicipitaceae; genus Balansia; species Balansia obtecta. Next base: position 27,661 of record JFZS01000102.1, read on the forward strand.
CTTGACGTCACTGTGGACCGGCCGGACCGTCCGTGACAGCCAGCCAGCCGGCCGTCTTGTGTGTCGACTTTTTCCCCCGCTCACCGCACTGTGCAGGGCCGTGACCGAGAGACAACAACACAAAGATGACAACAGTTATCGGATCGCCGCATATAGCTCCGTCTAGAATGGAGCCGGCTGTCTCCCGCGCCATGCCGGCATGGACGATCCCACGGTGCCTGTCTCAGCTACCGTTGCTTCCCATCCCTTCATCGACCGAGATGGAGATCCCCATTGAACCCTGAGGTCGCAATCAACGCAATGTCAATGCCAATGCCAATGCACGAAAAAAAAGAAAAGAAAAGAAAAAGCACCCCCCCGTGTACTCCGCAGTGCTGCAGAGTCTCTCACGGCACCAGAAAATGGCTCTACGGACCGGCTGCATCATGGAAGGATGTTATTTTGCCCTCCAGGGCTACAAGGTTTTTAGCAACTTCTGAGATACGCGCTTTCTCTCCTTACTGATTGCTGATGTAGCATCGCCCCAATGTCGATCCCCCCCCCTTCATGTTTTTTTTTTATCTTGCCCTCAGCGCCCTGAACTGCCTGCCTCCTTTGTACTTCGCACCAAGGCTTGCCATTCAGAAACCACTAGTTGCGGCAGCCGAGCGCCACATAAAACCGGCCGCCTCACAACAGCTGGAAAACAAGACTACGAAGCTTTTGTTCCCCTGTCAGAGAGGGGAAGTGGGAGGGCCGAAAGTCTCTCATCGTCCGTGCCGAGAGAAAGATGCGCTATCGTTGCTGGCTGGCGTTTAACGCCATGTCTTGACTCTGCGATGGCCATGTTCACTTTGGAAATCTGTCAGATACTGTATTGAAAAGCTAACGGGCACATGATAGGGGTTGAGCCGTCATTCTTCTACCATCTTCCGTGGGGCTTACTCTAACAACTCATTCAAGTACTCCTGCACCTCAACACCATACGGACGGAGCATGCCGTCACCACAGGATGTCATGGTTCAAACTTTTTCCCCATCAAGTGGAACCGCGAGGTGGATTGACAGCCCCACGACCGTCAGCCCCCTTCCTCCGCCCCAACTCGACCCTTATTTACTTGAATGGCAGCTGGGCTCCTCTCAGTTCCGCTCTAAAATGACTCGGCTCTGGCGACTGCAAAACTAATGGACAAGTGGGACTCCTTTGTAGTACGCCGAGAACCACATGTGTGTCGGAACGTTGAAATACCAAGTTCCAGGGGGAAAGTTGGGAAATTATAAAGGCTCTTGATCTCCCACCGTTCTTGACGGTAAGGGTTCATCACCAAAAGCCAGCATTCACAAACTCACGACGTGCTCTTTTACCATTCATTTCTCCACAACATCAACTAGTTTGTTTTCCCGTACAAAGCTTATTTCAGACACGGGAGTTCCGTCAAGCAATCCAAATCACCTTTTGTATCTCTTGCCACCCCTCACAGCACTACCCATCAGCCATGGCCTCTGCTCAGACAGAAGCCAAGTTCTACCAGACGGTCGAACAGGCCAAGAAGGGCCTCGACGAGGTTTCTGCGCCCTCAACCACGCCTGGGTCCCCTGCCTTCGGCTCCAGCAGCTCTCGCTCCAGCCTAGACAGCATCGACACTCCTCCTTCCGCACTGACCCCTACATCCGTTGCCGACTCTTTCGTCTTTGCCTTTGACATTGATGGCGTTCTCGTTCGAGGCGGCAGGGCCATCCCAGAGGCCATTCAGGCCATGAGGGTGCTTAATGGCGAGAACCAGTATGGCATTCATGTGTAAGTGCAACCTTGCAGCAGCACCTGGCAAAACTTTTGAGTGTTGTTTCCCCACGCTCTTTTACCAGGAAGCAATTAAGCTGACCTTTTGTGACGCAAGACCTCATATATTCCTCACCAACGGCGGCGGCAAGACAGAAGAGGAACGCTGCCGGGATCTTTCGAAACAACTGCTGCAAGATATCAAGCCCGGCCAATTCATCTGCGGCCATACCCCGATGCGGGAGATGGCGGAGAGATATGGCACAGTCCTCGTCGTCGGCGGCGAAGGCGAAAAGTGCCGCGAAGTTGCCGAGGGCTACGGCTTCAAAGACGTCGTCACCCCTGGCGACATCATCAAGCACGACGCTGCCACCACGCCGTTCCGCAAGCTCACGGCTGAAGAGCACGCCAACTCCAGATCGCGGGACTTTGACGACGTCACCATTGACGCAGTCTTTGTCTTTGCCGACTCCCGCGACTGGGCCGGCGACATCCAGATCATGCTTGATCTCGCCATGTCCAAGGGCGGCCGCCTCGGGGCGCGCAGCGAGACCTTTGACGAAGGACCCCCCTTCTACTTCTCGCACAACGACGTGGTCTGGTCCGCGGCGCACGAGCACGTCCGTCTGGGCATGGGCGCCCTGCGCCGCATGTTCGAAGTCACATTCAGCGACCTGACCAAGGGCCAAGGCAAGCTCAGGACGCACGCCTTCGGCAAGCCCCAGGTGCCGACGTTTGAGTTCGCGTCCCGCCTGATGAGGCAGTGGCGCCACTCGGAACACGGCATCTCCGAGGCCCCCAAGACGGTCTACTTCGTCGGCGACACGCCCGAAAGCGACATTCGCGGCACCAACGCCGTCAACAAGACGGCCGAGAACGACTGGTACAGCATCCTCGTCAAGACGGGTGTGTACCAGGAGGGCACCGAGCCGGCCTACAAGCCCCGCGTCACTGTGAACACGGTCCTCGATGCCGTCCACCACGGCATCGAGCGGGAGATGCGTCGCAGGCACTCGACTTCTCTTCAGCAGGGCCTCGAGAAGGTCGTTGCCCAAGCTGCTATTGCGGCCGCCGAGGCAGAGGCCATGGCCGTGTGAAGTAAAAACATTCTTGATGGGACTAAAAAAAAAAAAAATAGGCGTTTAGGGGTTTTAACGGGGTATTTTCGGCGCATGGATTTCCATTTCATTTCCTTCCCTTTTGTTCTCTTTCTCAATCAATGTTGCATTCTTTTTATGACGTTTGATGATACAGACCTAGATTTGCTCGGGGTCAGACTTTGACATGATGCATTCTTTATACCCTGATGAGCATCACATCTATAGAAACACCAAAAATGCAGACTCAGATTCTTACATTGCTTGATCATGTTACATGCACAGATTCACATTCAAAGTCTTGATCATGTTTCACATCCCATATAGAACACTTAAAAATACAGATTTTAGATCATTATGTCTTGATTGTGTCTTAGATGTATATAGAAGCACCAAACATACAGATTCACATTCTATGTCCGTTCGCGCTCATCCCTCCCCTCCGTAAACTCGAACCGGCCCCAATCCGAGCTCGCAGTCCACGGCGCCCGCTCAACAGCCCGCTGCCTGTCCTCCCTCCGGGCCCAAGCCTCCTCAAGAGCGCCAGCAAAGCAAGGCACCTCGGACCTCTGCACACGGAGCCAGCCGGCCCAGCCGGCCGTGACATCGCCGGCGGCCAGCCCGCCGCCGAGGACGACGGTGCCCCACCACTCGCGATGCCGGCTGCGCCGCGCGTCCTCGGCGTAGAGCATGAAGTGCTCCGCCTCGGCGACCAGGCTGCGCGGGCGCGCCGGGTGCTGCACGTGCACGTACACGTGATCCAGGTCCGCGAGCTCGCAGTCCAGCCGGGCGGCGTCGAAGCGGCCGTCCGGGTCGAGCACGAAGACGGCCTTTGAGCAGGGCGGCGAGACGAGCGTCGAGACCAGCTTGTAGAGCAGCGGCTGGCTGCGGCCGCAGAGGGCGATGGTGGGCGACTGCGTGGCGCGCAGGTGCGTTGCTGCGAGGCCGTCGAGGGCTGCGATGGAGGTTGGTTTGAGGCGCGATGGCGGATGGACGACGGATCGGAGGTTGGAGAGGAGCTTGGTTTGAGGTCTTTTTGTTAGCCGTCTTGGTTACCTCCCTCATGGACTCCAACCTGTCATGGGGATACCGGGGCACAAAGTGTGTTGAAGAGAAAAAAAGTTGATCGCGGAAAGGGGACCCAAACTCACCTCTTCCAAACTCATCTCCTCAACCTGGGCCAACAGCCCCCTGCCAACAGCAGCATCCATAGCCCTCAAAGCTGGTCCGATTCCTTCTCCTTTATTACGGAAAAAAAAAACACCTTCACCTCGGTTCTCCCCCGTAATGACGCCACCATGCCACTCCTTCCCCGCGTCAGAGCTCCCCTCCCGAGTCCAAATCGACCAGCACGGCCGCCGCCGCAAACACGACCCGTCGTCCTCGTCGGCACACAAGGTCGACCTCGCGGCCTGCGACCTGCTGCGGATGCTCCAGTACAAATGCGAGGTGCAGCGCCCGCTGGCGCGAGATAGTCCCGTGCGGTGCTTCCCCGTCGAGAGGCTTTTCCGGAGGTATGTCGCGAGAAAACCCAGCTGTGCCCTGGTTTACTTCGTTGCTGATTTGCTCTGCGTCGTTGGCGCCGGGGGGGTGGGATGTGGTGCTAGATGTAGGGATCGGAAGGGCCCGTTTATGGTTGAGACTACGGCTTGGGAGGCGCGCGAGAGGGAGGGAGGCACGGGGGATGTGGGAGGTAGGAATGTGAGGCCTTGTCTGTGGTCGACGAGCTGGGCGGATGGCGATGTGGCGAGGTGAAGATGGCTTTGCTGGGACGTTGGGCAATTTTCTTTTCTTTTTTTTTTCTTTTTTTTTTTCTATACTGTACCACGGCTCCTGTGACAGCTTGTGTACTTTTGTTTTTTCTTGCCCGCATTTATGTCTCGTGTCGGTTCTGATGTCTGTCTTGTCTGATTGCACGGCTTGACGTGCGTGCATGACGCCAAACCCACAGCCATGAGCGCGCACACATTCGCATTCCACAGCGTTTACAAAGGAAATTGGTTCTTAGGTATCAGGTAGACCGGGCTGTCTAGTCTATCGCACAGTAATGTCTCCAGCAACCTACCTACACGTTGTGCTGTGCTCGCAATCCACCGTCTATAAAGTCACAACCGCCATTATCCGCGGCAACCTCCAGCCATCTTCCCGTCTCCCCTGCATTTATACATCGTCAATCCAGTGTATGTCCCATACCCCAGAATTCGCATTCTGCCCCCCCTCCCCTCACAAAAACGATTTACTGCTTGTTCTGGGCGCGCTCGACCTCCAGCTTGCTGTAGAACGCATCACGGGCGTTGGTTCGCGGCATGTGGAAGCCGTACCTGGCCGGGGTTAGAACTGGTAGTCCGTGTAGAACAAAGGCAGTTGCGTCCGTCTCACCAGAACAAGTTGGCCATAGCGAAGCCACCACCTGCGATACCCCCGTTAGCATATAACTCCCTCGCCCGATGCCGTCTCAAGCGGAAAAGAAGAGTACAAACTTGTTCCGCCAGAGAAAACAAAAAAAAGAAAACACGTACCAACACCAATTCCAAGATCAAGAATCAGGCGTCGTCGCAGAAGCTACAAATCAGTCAGCTCTCCGCAGACTTGCAACCCGTTTGTTCCTTTCCCGCACGCCGGCCCGGGCCATTGACACGTGGAATTGACGTACACCTTGAATTTGAGGAGCAGGCATTTTTGGCGAGTTGGTGATTGCCCAAGACAACAAGCAAAGACGGCGAGGATGCAAACCTTGCGGCGGACAAGTTCGGAGGAAAGAATCGATTTGCTGGGTAATTACGGCTTGCGTTCGAACAAAGGTAGGTTGGCTTGACCGAGGAAAGCGATCGTCTGATTTAGCGATAGCAGTCACGTGCTGCACCTGCCGGCTTGCCTCAGGGCGGCTGAAGTCCGGTTGACAGCGCGATCCCTCCTTGAGATGGCTACTACAGCACGATAACCTTCGAAAAAAAAAATAATAATAATAAAAAGTTGCTGCTGCTCTCACACTATCATTGTCGCCCGCCATGAGCTTACGGCTCGCTAGCCGACGGCTAGCACTCACAGGTAACTTGATCCTCTGGCCGAATCCATCGCCAATTGGCCCCTTGTGCTGCGCAGGAACTCTGCTAAACCGACGGCTTCATCAGGCCCTTGCTCAGTCGCACCCGCAACAACCACACTGCTCCCCTCCACCCCAGCCTCGCAACGCCGGTCGAAATGGTCCATCTTCAAAGGCTGGGGCAAGTCCAGCTCGAAAGAAGCCGCCGCCGGGGCGAGCTCCCAAGACCCAACGACGGCCGAGCTTGACGATCCCAAGAAACGAGCCGCTTTCCTCCAGCGCAGCATGCAGGGGTCCGTCGCCAACAACATCTTCCAAGACGAAATCGACGCTGTGAAACCTCCATCCGCGTCAGCCGACGGAGAGGCTGCCTACCAGGAACCTGAGCTGAAGACACGAGAGACTTTGGCCATGGTGGCCGATCCCGATCCAAGGAGCAGGATGCGCTGGCAACGCCGCAAGGTCATCCAGATGGTCCGCAGCAACGGCGCCGTCTCGAAAGCGGACAGGATCAAGATGACGGAAAGGCAGCTGCTTCACAAGAGCCAATTCATTGCGACCAGCGTGAAGAAGCTGGTCATGCTTTCTCGTCAGATCGCGGGGAAGAGCGTCGACGATGCCATTACGCAGATGACGTGGTCTAAGAAGAAGATGGCTGCCGAGATCAAGTACTACTTGGAGGAGGCAAGAGATTTGGCCATCGCGCATAGGGGCATGGGCCTCGGAAAAGCCAATGGCGAGCTACTGAATAAGCCGAGGAAGATACAAACCAAGGATGGCAGCTGGATTGAGATATCGGATCCAACTCGCATGTACATTGCACAGTCGTGGGTTGGGCGCGGGCCTTGGAGAGGCAAAGAACTCGATTACAAGGGTCGCGGTAGAATGGGAATCATCCAGCACCCAAGCACAAGTTCGTTTCTGCCACTGACACTTATTTTTTTTTTTTTTTTTTTGCTCGTAGGTAGTTCACATCGCTGACTAATTCCATCACAGGTTTTACGGTTCTCCTCAAAGAGGAGAAGACAAGAATACGAGAGTATGAGGAGCGTGTGGCCAAAAAGGCAGCAAGAGGACCCTGGGTGCATTTACCCAATCGGTCTGTCTATGGTCAACGGCCATACTATTCGTGGTAGAAGAGCAGTCTTCCGTGCCGCAATGCGATATCCCCAACATTTCACCAATGTGAGAAGAGTTTCTTGCCTATTGCTAGGCAAGCACTGTATAATAAGGCCAAACCATGTTAAATACCGCACATCTAGTCTATGCACTTACCATAGAACTACAAGATACTAAAAATAAATTAAATTAAAATTAAAATTAAAATTAAAATTAAAATTAAAATTAAAAACTGTATAAATATGTGCGATGCCACTGAAGAGACCCTGCCATATAGGTAGCGCAAAGCTGTGAGTTATAATGCCGCTAGTAAAGACCTTGTTGTACAAAGGTTCTGTTACATCACACGCCGAGATCCGGCTACGCACGGTCGCAGACCTAGGGAGTCCATGTAACCGCTTAACAAGCATACAAAGCTGTGTTTGCTACCTAGGAGTTGGAATAGAGCAAGAATCTATATATACAGACTGAGCCTACGTGATCCCTTGTAGTTGATTGCTTGCTCTTAACTCTACGGCCACGTGATGTGCCCCGCTACAGAGCACGTGACGGCTGAAGCCAATGTGGTGGCGCACCCCAGTAAGCAGCCGCATGCACTATTGCAATCGGAGCAAAACACTACTATGCGACAACTCTTACGCAACGCTGCAGCAAGCTAACAGGAGTCTTAGGAAGCAAGCTAGGAGAAGTAGTAGGCAGGGTAGTAAGCAAGGCAGTGGTCATAGGACCTACAGCAAGCGAGACGCATTACGTGTACCAGATCGCCACAGCGACTACAGCAGAAGAAGACTAACAATAGCAAGAAGGAGTAAGCTATAAAGCAGCAACCAAGGGGCACAACAGTAGGTAGTTCTCGCTCTCTTTAGCTTTCTTATTCTTTGTTACTACAGACTATAGCTAGTGCTGCGGCCTACGCGTAGTGGAGATTCCTGTGCCGTGACCGAGACATCAACGCGGTCTTACCGGGTGACTAACTTCTACCACGACAGCATAAAATACAATGCGTTTTCAGTTTTAAAGTCACTACCAAATGCAATAGGCTGGCATTCTCCCCATCTGAGCTTTTGTCTTCCCCGATGTGTATGTTTTAGTGTTGAAGGCATTTCGTCGTCAAGTAAACATTGTGTTGCAGCAAAGTTTGAGCCTTGCTAGGGCACATAAGACAAACGCCCCCCTCCATCCTACATCAACACGAAACGTGCAGAACAATTGCGGACACAGCGTGAAAAAGCGTGGAAAGGGTTATATCGACTAGAAAGGATGTAGTAAAGAAAAAAAAATTGAAAAGAGAGAACAAAAAGAGTGGATAAGCTTTCCTTGCTTGCTGCACAACTACTGCTTCACCGTTGCACTCCGCTCGCCAGACAATTTTGATGCTTGAACAAGTTGGTTCAGTAAAGCCGATTATACATCACACCATGGTTCGAGGCTGAGTTCGGGGTATCATATCTTCATATCGATTAGAGGTCATTTCGATATCGTTACCGAACTTTTCGAATGATGCATCACGTCCGCCACGATAGTTGTCCTGTCGGTTGGAGTACATCCTGCCGGAGCCAGGTAGCGGTTTCGAAATATCCATATTGTCTGTGTGGTGACTGGCTTTCCTCCTTCGGCCCTTGAGAAGCATGAAAACCACGATTCCTATTACGGCAATTACTGCAGCTCCGACACCAATGCCAATGCCGGCAATGGCAGCCTGAGATAACCCATTTGAAGTTTTATCCGCAGCGGCGTCGGCGGACGAAGATGCGCCTGCAGCTGTGTCCGACGTTGATGATGAACCATCTGATGTCGTGGGCGTATTGGTTGCTTCAGGAATAACAGAAGATGCTGATGCAGAAGGACTTGATGTAGAACTTGCCGATGTAGAACTTGTCGGTGCAGAAGCTGCTGGTATAGTAGTTGAAGAACTTGTACTGCTACTAGGTGTCGAGGTTGACGTTGGGACGGTAGCAGAACTGCTTGGTGTGGTTTGAGCAGGATGTGTGATGCTAGTCGCAGGGGCAGCAGTTTGGGGGGAAGCGGGAGGTGACGATGTCGACGGTTTTGCCGCATCATTGGGCTTCGCAACTCCTTCTGCTAAAATGCGAGAAAAAAAATAAGTCAGACAAATCTGTGGTAATAGCCCACCAAAGTGTTGAGAGTAGTGGTTGACATACTTTTGCAGAAATCCGACGTCAGATATCCAGAAATCATGTCAATTGTTGCGCCACATGACTGACTACACTCCAACACTGCTCGAGAGAAATTGGGATTTTTGCAAAAGCAGGCTGCTGCATTGGCGTCTGGGCACTGCAGGTCTTTGAACTTGTCGCGAACATTATTCGTGCAGCGTCCCTAGCGAATGGTTATTTGATGATGTTTTGGTTGAGGTCTCGATAACGTGACCGCAGGTCCAATAAATGTTCATATTTGATCAACAAAATTGCCATAGAACTTACAATGCATTCTGCGGCGCTTTGACCAGAAACACCAATAACGTAGAGGGCGCCGATGAAGCTTAAAAACAGTGGTAAAACCCGACCCATGGTGGCGGCTGGAGGATTTGAAGCAAAGCGCGTCCGTCCGGTTTCGCTGTCGGGTCCTACCTTACAGTTAATCGAGGCCGCAACCGCCTGAAACTGTCAATTTGGTCAAGGAAAAGACCCAATTCTAGTGCGCCAAAGACAATGACGCCTGTTGTCGTGCAGCGAAACGACAATCGCAAGTACGAGAACCAGACAGAGGGGGAAGGCGAGGTCAGGAGGTGATCCAGAGCTGAGCTTGATGCGATTTTTCTTATCGTCACCAGTGACATGTAATCGCAGATAGGTGAATGAGTGACAAATGAGAAGAACGATACGTCGAGAAGGAATGGAGCGCGGCGATTGGGTTGGCGGTCGAATTGTCGGCGAGGTCAATAATGTAAAAAAGTGGTTGTGTACGGCTAATGAGTGGTTGGATTGAAGAAAACACCCCGAAAGAAGGAGTGCGAGTGGAAGATGATTAAGGAAATAAAAGGACAGGACACGACAGAAAGAGAGAGATAGACACGGAAGGTGTTTGTTGTGTGACGCAGCGTATTGTGTGATTCCACCCGGGAAGCAGAAAAAGTAGACGCACTGTCGAGAAGGAAAGTTGGTGTGGAAGTGAAGGCGAGGTGAAGGGCAGGTGAGGGAAGGAAGCAAGGAAGCATTTAGGAACGGTTGGCAACGAACAGAGCAGGCGCGGAGGGGACAATGTTGCACAAGCTAGTGTGGAGCGCGGATCCGAGGGCTTCAGCTAATGACAGAGCGCTTCAGCAGTAGAAGGGCGTTGCCAAGCCAGCTGGAGCAGCGCGCGGGTCTTGGAAGCAAGGGCATAATACCAATGCCCTCTCAGGCCGTTAACTCGGGCGTTTTAATTTTTTTTTTTTTTCCACACCAGACTGTTTTTCGGTTGCAGGCAAAGCACAGACAGGTCGCTCATCAAGGCACTTGTTCCAACACACTGGCACGCAGGGGTGTCGTCCCCGCGTGACTGGGCTGTGCCTTCCGTCTGGGTCGAGGATGCAGGGAGGCAGCTTCCCGATTCAGGTCACTTTTCCAACCAGAGACATAAGACATGAGATTGAGACATAACACGACGCCTACTCTGATGTTGGCCTTGTGCGCAGTGTAGAACAAACGACCTACGATCTCAATTCTTGTTTTTATTTTATTTTATTTTTCCTTCTCCTTTCGTAGCCGTTATGCTTTTTGTCGCCAGGCGGCGCGCAGCCCTTGGCGCCCATAAACCAGTTGCACTAGGCTCAACCCTGAAATGGCCGGTTGCTGGCCGTTGAGCCCCACATGTACGTGCCTTGAACCTAATCGGTACTAGTGCAGATTCCGGCACGACTCGTCTTTCTTTGCGACTCCGTACTGTAACATGCAATGACAATGTTCTTGGCCCCACCCAGATCAACAAATCTCACGCAATAAGGAACACAAAGTGTGGTCCACAGTGTGGAGCTGCCGTTCCGTCGGCCTTTAAATCAGACAACGAATGAGCTTTTATGGTCATTGACCAGTCGAAGAATATGAGACACGCGGTACTTGATGCTTTGCGCTCAACTCACTGTGATGAATGTCCCTATATTATCAATACTTCAAGCTACCTTGGGAGTCTCTGGCCTCTCGTGCCTCTTTTGCGTGATTTAAAGTGTCACGGATGTACTGCGTGAGAGTGGAGCGCGCAACCTGGTTGGTTTTTTTTTTTTTTTTTTTTTTTTCGTGTAGATCAGGCTCCAGCGGTATGCCGACCGAGAGTTTACACAAACTCTATATCTACCTGCAGCTTGCAAGAGGAGATACATGACGAGTAATGCTGTTAAAGGCCAGTAAAGCCTGGATGGAGCCACATGTAGGACTGTGACGTCCCTTGGAGCCTTATAACCTGGTAGCTCAATGTGAAGGCTGAAGATGAGGAATCATGGCAGTATAGCGACGTCGCATGATTTTTTTTTTTTTTTTTTTGCACAAGCCGGGATCAAACAAACGGGCGGGATAAAATAGGAGGAAAATAGGAGCGGCCCTCGCTCGCCTCCCCTCCCAGCCCCCGACGATTTGAAACAGCCGGCAGGGCCGCGACCAACGATTCTTCGCGAGCTCTCTGACGAGCGACGAGATGAAACTTGGCCGCGTGCATGTACTTGGCAAATCTCGTCATGGCGCTTAATAAAACAAGAATTGTCTGCATGCTGCTCGGTTTCTTGACCCGCAATGCACCCCGCCTGTGCTCCGTATCTCGCTTCAAACGCTGCGTCACAGTCGAGCACAGCTGCATCATCTACCGACGTAACAGCTGCACGACAAGCCATCATCTGTGCTCTTTGCTCGCGTTACACAATCCTGGTACCACCAGAGGCATCAAACTGCATAGCAATACCGTAAGAAGCCTCAGATTCTGTACTCGTCCCGTTAAAGCGTTTCACGGCGGACCTTGCTTTTTTTTTTTTTTTTTTTTCTATTTAAGTAAACCCCGCGTGCGACTCATAAAAACGAGGCATGGTTGCCCTTGCCCTTGTGATGCGGCAAGGACAAGGACCCACATTGCTACATGCAGATTCCACCCGTCTCACACAGTGCAGGCAATTTCTTCCGCCGTGATAACATGTGCCCTTGAACTAGCATACTGTTTGCCACTGTGCACAGCGCCAAGTATCGACGCGCCCGGGCCAGGATGTTGCGGGGCCAGGTGTGCCGGCCTGCAGCGCCCTGTACAAAGGGAGTCTTGCGCGGTTGAAGAAAAAAAAAAAAAAGGAAAAGTGGCCATTGTCAAATGCGCGTGCGGCCAACGCCGACAGGGATTGTGTACCCTCCCTCAGCCAGTTAGAAGTAGGGACAAGCTTGCGTGTGTTTCAATTCTTCCTCAAGCATACACGTGGTGTAGCCCCGTTACTTTATACTACAGAGTTTAGTAAAAGCTCTAACAACGGATCACTTTTACTAAACTCTGTAGTATAGACTAATATGGCACGAGTACCTTTTACACCCACGTTTAATCAGCTTACATCCTGTTAGCACGAAAACTTTATCGCATGAAGAGATGGATGAGAAAATTCACGTGGCCACCTCTCCATCAATGCTATTGAGAGGCATACAGGGATATACCGGGTATAGGCACTACCCTGTAGAGACTTATTTTTCTGTACAAAGTACATATAAACCAAAGTACTTTCTATCTCTGTTCTATGTCTTGCTGATTTATGATCTGTCATCTAATTGGCCTAAACTATCCCTGCAAATAGAGTTGTAAAGGCACATTTCCAACCCACCATGTCACATCTACTTACAATGGCAATTCACGAATCAAAGTCTCCCATCCCGAGTCATGGCAGTACAGGTTAAACAAAGTCCATTCCTACCCATTTCCGCATCGCCACAAGCGTTCACACGCCCGCCATATCTCTGTAAAAAAGCACCTGGGTTTAAAAAGTCTCACGTCTGTAGTTAACCTCCAATCCTCGAGTCTACATGCCCACTTACCCCGCAAGGCAAGCTCGTAGAGCCTCACGATGCGTAGTTGACGGTGCCAGCTGATCCTACAGAGCCGAGGTAAAGCAACGTTGCTTTCCTTCATCAAGTGCATATCCCCAGCTTCATAGTCTCAAACGCAATAGACTTCTGCACGCCTCAGATTCAGATACTTACCCTTACCACTCAAAGTAACGGAGAGGAAGAATTAAGAACTGCCCCCGCACCCGGGCAAAACTCCCAGAATACAAAGAGTGCTGCTTAAAGGGCAAAGGAGATCTCGGCTAATGCGATCGAGATCGACGTTGCCAAGGAATGGCATATCGTAGCGAAGCTATCCCTGGCATGGCGCACAAAGCGAGCGGCATCTTGCGTCAGTCACCACTCCCCATTCCATCTGGGAAAAATCATCCGTGCTCTGTTCTAGGTGAGAAGAAACTGCTGCGATTGGTCGTCACCCCTTGCTATTTACCTGGGATACCGTTGTTCGGAGGTAATGCGATTCATATAGATTGCGTGGCCATTTCGGTATCCAAAGCGTCAACACAAGACCGTCGCCCGAGTTCTGTACAGTCGGCTCGTCCAGGTGCGCTTCGTGCAGCTTGCCTCCTTTTTCTCAGGGTTTGATAGTAGCGCATGTGATCGGCCCAGCAGGTTTGACAATTTCGAATAGAGATCAATTAACTAAGTAAATACATCACGTTTAATAAGAAGAAAAGTGGTATCAGGTATGAAGGTTAAAACACAGGATAAAGGCCTCGTGCAAATAGCATATAGTACAGAAGAAGAAGAAGAAGAAGAAAGAAAAGAAAGAATTTACCACTCCAGGTGTTCTAATGATTATCGGCCATTGGCACGCAGAATAGCCACGGCCTCCTCCCATCTTCTTGATCTGGCAATATCAGTGACTGTGCGGCCAAGCTCATCCCTGACGTCCAGATCCACCCCGGACTTCTGCGCCAACTTCTTGAGCATCTCTATGTCGCCGTTCTCGATGGCTTGCATGATGCCATTCCAGCCTCTGTAGATCTTGTTGGGGTCAGCGCCCTTGTCCAGCAGCATGTCAATCATGTCAGTGTGCTCAGTGGCACATCGTCGCAGTGCCTTTACGATGGGAAGATGCTCGCCGGGGGCATTGACATCGGCGTGGCCCTCGTTGATGAGGAACTCGACAATGTCTCTTCGGTATTCGCGAAGAGCGGATGTCAGTGGCGAGAACACTCCGCCGTTCTTGTCTTCGACGGAAACACCTGCTGCGAGGAGGAGCTTGACGGATTCGAGCTGGTTGGCTACGACTGCCATCTCCATGACGCCCTTGAAGGCCCGTGGCTCCGGCAGCACGGCCAAGATGCGTGCTAGGATCTGTGGGTTGCGGACAGCCATGCAGACGGGCCAGTCCTGGCCGCGAATGTTAGGATTGGCTCCTCGAGACAGAAGCATGTCGACGAAGCCAATGTCATTGCCGCGAATTGCACTTGTCAGCGGCGTGTACCCCTTGGGCGTTTTTTCATCTGGGTCGACACCTTGGTCCAGAAGCCATTTCAAGGCTGGCCCGTTCTTGGACGTCACCGCCGTTTCCAAGATACCCTTCGGTGAATTCAGATTCCCACCGGCTGCCACAAGAGCTGGCAAGAACTGTTCTCTGTGATGCGTGACACACTTGAAGCAGGGGTATTCACTGGCCGGCACGTTGGGGTCGGCGCCGTTGCGGAGCAAGAGGTCGAAGATTTCCTTGCGATTGTCGCGAATAGCCGTGCAGAGTGGTGTGTACACTCCGTCCTTCTTGGAGTTGGGGTCAACCCCAGCATTCAGCAGGATACGTATCGACTCAATGTTGTTGATGCTCGCCGCGAGCTCCAGGACGCCAGGGCATTTCTTGTGGTCGGCGCCGTTGGCTAGGAGAACTTGCAAGCAAGCCGAATGGTGCACAGCTGGCCACAGCATGTGCTTGGGACCAGGAAGATTGGTATTGGCTCCGCTCTCAATGAGGCTGCTCACGATATCGGCCCTGCCACTGCTGATGGCCTCGAACAGGGCCGTCTTGCCCTCTCGATTCTTCTCGTTGGGATTCGCACCGTAATTAAGTATCATGTCAACGAGATGCTTGGGTGTCTTCTTGTTAATGGCCCCAATGAGGACAGTGTTGCCGTCGGCCATGGTCTGGCTCGCCCTACCTCCATACATCAGAAAGAGGTGGGTAAGCCTGACGTTGTTGGCCACGGCTGCGATGGAAACAGGGCAGTCCGTCTCCGACCTAACAGACATATTGGGGTCTGCGCCATACTTGAGAAGGGCAATGGCCCCATCGAGATATGATTTTTCAGTTGCTGCGACGAGAGGACTGACACCGTCCTTGTCGGTTGCGTTGGGATCAGCGCCGTAGAGGAGCAGAAGACGCACGCTCTCGGCGTCAAGCTTCAGAATGGCCTCGTTGAGCGCGTGTACCTCTGCGCCAGTGTCGGGTGAGGCGCCGCGGTCGAGCAGCTGACTGACGAGTTTATGATCGGCACCGCGGACGGCAGACGCAAGGATTTGCTCGACATTCGCTCGGTCGGCATCAAGATTGCTGCGAGGTCTTTGGTGAGGCATGCTGTGAGGTTCGCTCTTCATATGCATTAATTTGGAGCTATCCAATTCGAGCGCTTTGACATCTGCCACTATTTCGTCCAATGCCGAGCTTGTCCCGTTTGCTTCGTCCAACGTGATCAAATGATCTGCTGCCGTCTTTCTGCTGTGCTGCCCATCATATGAGCTGGCATTGGAGCTATTGGCATACGGTATATTCGGACTCAGGTGAGAGTAATCAGATACAGCACCATACCCGTTGCTCTCTCCGCTTACGGACTCGTGTCGTCCGTAAGCATTCAACCTTGTAGACCTGGGAATCGGGGCCAACATGGGCAGAGGAGAGTGATCTGGCAGTGCAAGATGGTGGTCTTCAACACTGCCGTGATGTTGTGGAGTAATATTGACTGGCACACGATGGCTTGACGCTCTGTCACCTGAGCCTAACGACTCCGGGCGTTGACGTCGATATTCTGTTCCGTCTAGAGCTGAAACTAGACCGATGTAACCAATTCCCAGCTCGCTCTCCATGCGTTCAGCTCCGAGTTTCCACTGGAACATGAGCGTGGTGACTTTCATGTCTTCACGGGTCTTGGCCAGTGTCTGGGACATTTTCTCGAGGCTATTGTCCCCGAACATTTTGCCAAAGCCGCGTCTCACCCGCCCCATAGATCCCTTTCGTTCATATTCCAGCTGCTTGCTCATCAACTGATCAAGGCCACGGAAGTCGATCTGCGCAGCTCGGAATTTCTTGTCCAACATGGCTATCATGTCGAGAGGAAGCGACTCTTGGTTGCGTGTGGCTTCACCGAGGCCTGCCTCGATGTAGGAAATGACTTGACATGTATCCAGAACGTCATTCGCCAACACCCCGAAGCCGCGTGGCAGGTGCTTGACTGAAGTAATGTACTCAGACATCTTCTCGGCGACTTTGTCGCATGCCGCAGAAACTGCAGCGCAGAGGTGAAGGCATTGCGATTGAGCCTTGATCATGGACGCCATGCTAAAACCCTGGCGAGGTACCCCTCGGGAGGTACTCGTGCTCGATGATTGGATATGTGACAGGGGAGGTGGTGGCAACTGATACGAGGGCCTGCTGTTGAGCAGAGGCGGCCCAGCGTCTAAATGCCTGGTCAACGACGGAGCAGAGGCGACTGAAGCAGGAACAGAAGCCGAGCTTGGAGTTGGCGGCGGTGGAAGATCAAGGGCTTCTCTTAGATTAAATGCGATTGAGTCTCTAGGGGGGAGTAGGGCATCATCCCGACCAAAATCGCCGCTAGCAAGTCGGTCCCGGGATTCCCAGTCAATCGGCTGATAGGCCATTTTTCTTCTTCTTCCTGTTTCTGGGCGGTTGTATTATGGCAGGGAAGTCGGATAAATCCGAAAGGCTAGCGTCGAATGGGATGAACAAGAACAGCGAAGAGACGGCGTTAAAGAGAAGATCAGACAGAACATGGGAGGCGGCTTGCTTGGTGGGTAGAGGCACGGACATATTTGTGCTGGTCCCGGCCATGGCAGCATCTGAAGCGCATGATGCTTGTCTTGAAAGTAGTTGAGAGTTGATTGTACGGCATGCTTCCCTTTTCTGCCTTGACCAGGGGAGATTGCCATGACGGGATCCGAACGAGCTGAATGGCCTTGCCGATGGCCGTTAGCATTGTTGGGCTTCTGGGAAGATGGAGACTTTGGCTTGGGACGCATGGGCTCCTGGCTTAGACGACGCCTCTCTAGTCTCTAGTCCGCTATGCAGCCAAGGTCCTGGGTTGTTCGTTAGTAATTAATATACGACTATAACACGACTATTGTGCTTGACAAGAGGTACCGCGACTGTTCAATACGAGGTTCGCAGTACCTACCTAGTACATACTGTTTGCTGTTCACTTGACACTGTTCCATGTATACCAATTCATACAAGAAAGCGATAGAACCTAGAGACTACGCAAACTACTCGGATGTGTAATGGACCGAATCGACAGAGTCAAGCGGCTCGTATATAGTCCATGCTCATGCTGCGCGCCGGAGCGCCAGGAGAGGAGGGTGGACTGACTGACCACAGGAACGCAATCACTAGCCCCGTCCCCATCCCTCTTTTTCTGGTTCTGCCATTCGTACTCGGGCCAGAATCTGGATGACGGGCGCGGGCGTGTTGGACGTGGACGTGACTCGCCGCTATTGTGTTGTGTGCTATGGCCATGACTAGTTACTGCGTACCTATTCATGCCTTGAAGCCACAAGTTTATAAGGAGGGGCCAAGCATGAACATACTGCTCCATAATAATAATACTAAAAACTCGGGCTGGCTTAGAGGCCGCGCGAATCGAGCCTAGACAAGTAAGGGCATCTCTGCCCATGTGGATCGGCAACCTGAGATGGCCCAGAGGGCATTCGGTTCGTATCGCCGTTGGTCGGATGGATCCAAAGCGACCCAGCAATATTGATTAGCGTGCGCGCTACGTACGGAGCACACGCATGAACCAATGCGCCCTGACATGAGAAATTCAAATTTGGTTCTGAGTTTGGTGCGACAGTCGGAAGATCGTGTATGTGTGTGCATATAAAATATAGTAATGTGTGAATGCATGTGGGAATGCATGTGCTTAGGAGTCTTTTTTTTTTTTTTTTTCCCTCGACATGCCGCGTGCGTGCCTGCCATTTCCAAAGCGAGAACAGGGACTTTGGAAATTATCTTAGGGTTAAGTGGGGCATTTTCACGACCCAATTCGGCAATCGGTGATAATGGAGCCCGGGTACTTATGCAAAACCTCTCAGCGAAATATTGTCGGTTGACTGCAGCCAGGGGTTATGACAGCTTTAGCGACTTCAGTGGTAACTTCAGCTGCAGATTTGGAAGCAGCTCTGGGACAACCTGGCCGAGTGCTCATCTGCCGTTCTGCCTTCACCTGAGACAAGCTAGGCCCGGCCTGGGATGAGATGTGTTGCTCCAGCCCTCCAAGACTTCGCAGACGCTTGCTAACATGATGCCTAAAATTCGCTAGATGACAAGATGACGGGATGACGGGATGACGGCTCGCTGAAGTGAAGGAGGCGGAGCCGAGTGAGGGCGAGTGCGGCTTGGCGGACTCGCTTTTGCGGGGTAGCTCAAGAAGAACGTGAGCCAAGCCTGATGATCTTCATCAGAATCTGCTTTGCCTAGAGCTTTTTGAGGAATAATTTTCGAAGTAGCCGAATCAGAGGCTGTCCGTTGCTAGACATGTTGCCGAGCATTGTGTTGTGACTAACCATGAACCTGTCTGTGATGCTGCTGTCTAATGCCAGCCGAATTTATCGGCACAACGGCGCAGAAATGTGAGATGCATTCATAAAGTATATTCATAACATGTTATGCTCCTACAGACTAATACATAATACATCCCACGCCCACCAACTTTATACCCGGACGACTGAATAAAAAATAAAAAACGCCCATAATACAACAGAACATCATCAACTCCACAGCACGATCCTATGAGTCCTAATGCTCCCATGATGCTCCCATGATGCTCTTACGATGCGTTATAGAGGCAAGGCGAGAAAGTATTGCAACTATTGACGCTTCTCCCACCTTCCCCCGTTGCTTTGCATGATGACGCAAAAAACTCCTGTCTGGCAGCTGCGACCTTCAGCTAGAGCCCCTACTGGTCGACAGCTGACCCACAGTTGTCGGCAGCTGTCGTGCCGTCATTTCACTCCATTGCAACCTAGCTACCTGGTACATTGTGCTGCCCCTCTAGGACCATCGCAGCATGTTGGTTGACTCTTCGTTCTTTGTCTTTTCACATACCGTCTCGGCTTCCCTGTCAGCCGTTCCATCACAAACCATGCCGCATCGCATTGCGAACATACTCCCATCGTGACCGATACAATGGCCAACCCTGTAGGTGAAAGCAGCTGGACTGCCTACATCGAAGAGTCTGCGCGCAACGCGTCTGACCTCGAGCATCGTGTCAAAATACTTGAGCTTTACAGGCGCGCCGTCAGCGCAGAACCCGGTAGCTTGCGCTTGTGGCTCGCATACTGCACCTTCTTCCAGCATCTTGCCGAAAGTAGCAACTCCAGCGATGCCGGATGGACAGAAGACGAGCGGGTGATGGGCCAGGAGCTTTTCTCCTCAGATGCCTCACTGGAGCTATGGCGACAAGGATACGAGGCGATTCAGTATCGCTTGGCCGATAGCCACCAGCTCTGGGATCGCTGGATCTCTGTCGAGATTGAGAATTTCCGCGCGCATAAAACGCCCCAACTTTTGAGTAGGATAACCGAACTTTATTGCGATCGGCTCACGACACCTCACCTTACCTGGGATGAAACCTCACAATCTCTTTCCAGTTTCTTGTCCGAGTACAACCAGACCGAGTGGGAAGAAACCATGAAAGATATCACAACTCGGGCTCAAGAGTCCCGAAAGGCCGTCGAGCTACGTGATCCTTTCGAGCTGAAACTGAAGAAAGCGGAGCGTGAGGACGATATCGATGCTCAAAAGTCACAACTTCGGGAATATCTAGACTGGGAGATGCGTCAAACCAAGGGAAACAATTGTGGCGGACAACTTTCGGCCCGTCTCTGCTGCGGCTTGTTTGACAGAGCATTGACTGGATTTTTTGCGACAGATGAAGACACGTGGCACGATTATATAGTCTTCTTGTCTCGAATCTCTGATATACCATCTTTTACGACTCAGGGCCTCGAAGCATCTCGAAGAGCCGTCCAACATTGTCCGACCTCGGGGCAACTTTGGGCCAGATACGTACATTGTGCCGAAGAGGCTGGCATGTCATTCAACGAAATTGCGTCCATAAAAGACGCCGCGACAGTTGACGAACAGCTTTGCAGCGATGGCATGGAGGGTATGATCAACGTGCATAGTGCATGGTGTTCATACCTAAGAAGGACAGCTGCAAGACAGACAGCAAGTGATCGTGATGTAAAAGCTGTGGAGGCTGAGCTGAAAGCGTCCATGGATTTGGTGGCGAAGACGGGCAAGAAGAAATACGGCAAGACCTTCCAAGGCGACCCGAAATATCGATTGGAAAGGATTTACATTCAGTATTTAACAGAAATAAAGACCGCACCCGACGAGGCAAGGTCTATTTGGAGCAAGCTTGAGAAAAACACCATCTATGCCGACAGCTATGATTTCTGGATTAATAGATACATGTGGGAGATGTTCGTCTTTTCGTCTAAACAACTTCAGGGTCCAGCTGACGATATCCCGTCGACAGCCACGGCAACTTTGTATTCCGCTGCAGCGCGCAAGTCAATTGACTGGCCAGAGAAAATCCTGGAGGTCTACTCACAGCATTGCAGCTTGTATGAGAAGCCAGAAACGGCGCGTCGGGCCAATGACTATGTCCACCAGTCACAGAAAGCTCTGAGACGTCGACGAAAGCGAGAGGAAGAAGCCCAGGCCGCGCAGTACGCCGCCTACTATAAAGCCCAAGCAGAAGCACAACATCTAGAGCAGTTGAATGCGGATACAGAGTCGTCTCCGAGCACTTTTAAAAGAAAGCGCGAGTCGTTGTTGGAATCATCCAACGACGAAGAACGAAATGTCAGCAAGCGCCAGAGAAATAGCAACGAAGGCGTCCATGACGTGACGAGTAGCCTATCCTTGAAGCGTGATAGAGAACATTCGACCATTCTTGTAACTAATCTCCCCTTGGAGGCGACGCAGACTGAAATTCGCAAGTATTTCCGACCATATGGCCACATCAACAACATCACCGCCTTTGTCAAGGATGAAAAAAAGAAAACTACAATCGCGCTGATTGAGTATCGCTCAACGGAGGAAGCCCAATCTGCTCTGCTCAGAGATGGAAAATATTTCGGCGAGTCACAGATCAGCGTGCAGCCGGGTCATGAGTTAACGGTGTATGTTGCGAATTACCCTCCGGCCGCTGACGAGAAGTACATGAGAGAACTGTTTCAAGACTGCGGCGAAATCTTGAGCATTCGTTGGCCCAGTTTAAAAGTCAATACGCATCGCCGTTTCTGCTACATCTCGTTTCTTGACAGAGAAGCATCTGCCAAAGCTGTGGCAAAAGAGGGCAAGCTTCTTGATGGAAAATTCAGGCTTCTTGCAAAATACTCTGACCCGCAGCGGAAGAAGAGTCGCGAAGGTGCTGTTGCCGAAGGTCGTGAGGTTCATATTAGCAATCTGGACCCAGCAGTTTCGGAGGCCGACATCCGTGGTGTGTTTGGCAAATGTGGAACTATTCAAAGAGTCAACATACCACAGAATATGGCTGGCCGAAGCCGAGGCTTTGCTTTCTTGGAATTCGTGACGAGAACGCAGGCTTTGAAGGCTGTCGATGAGCTGAACAATACCAAATTTCACTCTCAGATTCTCCAAGTTGAAATTTCAAAGGAGAATAAAGTGAAGCCTACA
This sequence comes from Balansia obtecta B249, assembly GCA_000709145.1. Lineage (NCBI taxonomy): Eukaryota > Fungi > Ascomycota > Sordariomycetes > Hypocreales > Clavicipitaceae > Balansia > Balansia obtecta. Next base: position 49,606 of record JFZS01000102.1, read on the forward strand.
GCGAAAGTATCAGACTTCCAGCGCGCCTCTGCTCCCGGCTCGGCGCTTGACGACGAAGGCGCTGAGCCAATGAGCAATACCACGCAGAACCAGGCCAGGCCATCGGTGTCAGAGATTGCGGCCAGGACTATTGCGCTCATGGGTCTTCCGGACACTGTCAACGATGCTCGCATCAGGGCTCTTGTCGAACCACTGGGGTCGATCGTCAAGCTCATCCACCAACCTGGTCACGGCGGTGCCATTATCGAATTCACGGATGTTACGACAGCCGGAAAAGCCGCTCTTCAGCTAAACAGCATGGAGTACGAGGGTCATAAGCTTCGCACAGGAACTCCAGACGAGCTTCGGCGAAATCGACCAGATGACGAGGGCAAGAGCGTGACCAAGACACAGCCGACGCAGCGGGCTGCCAAACACAAAGGACAACTCATTCCCCCTCCCCGAGCGACTCGCCGCTCTGCACCGGGCAGACCTGGCCCAAAAAGGGTGTTGAATTCTGTTCCGAGGAAAGCTGGCCCTGCTTCGTTGGGGGCCGATACTACCAAGACGGGGACTGGAGCTGGGACATCTACCGCGCAGAGGAGTAATGCTGACTTCAAGGCAATGTTTCTGGCCGGAAAAAACGGCGATGGCTCCCTGAAACAGGAGGAATAGTGAATGTTGGGATGGATGGTCACGCACGGAGTGAAAGAGTACGACAGATTTGTGTCTGCATGCTATTACATCAAGAGGACTACCGGAATACCATGTGCTTTAGCTTACCGTATAAGATGGTAGAGAATAATCAGAAATTGCCATGCAGGCCATAAGGGTCTTGCCCGAAAAGAAAAACCAAGATTTGTTAAGCAAAGCTGTGCCGGAAAGTGCTGAAGCGTGACTGCGAGCTTTGCTTCTTTAATAAGAGGTCTAAGGTTCTACGCTACCATAATTAGTAGCTATATGTTATTTAAGCTTGTACGCTAACTTGGTTCTAGGGAGCCATATTTTGCTATAATTAGTTTTAAAAAAAATAATAACAAGGTCAGTTCGTACCTCACGATGCCGTTACATTGGTGTTTAGTAGTGCAAGAAGCAGCTTACTTCCTACTTCCTACAGTAAGGCCTCCTACCAGCAGCAACAAGACCTGTACAGGAGCTTTGTACGTAACAAGACCTCCAGCAGCAGCAGAACTAACCTTTATGCAGAACTTTCATACGACAAGACCTTTATTAGCAGCGTTATATTTCACACAGCTCTGCGCCACCTTTGGCAGGGTCTCTTCGCTGGCATCGGACCTAGTACTTTATCCCCGTATCGTTACATGAAACGTTTGATAGCTTGCGCAAAATGCCCCATTTCATGAAACCCGCACGCAGAAGGCGCATGTCTTCCCGACCGAAAATATGCTTCCCATTTGGGAGAAAACAGAAAAAAAAAAAAAACAAGATTCTATCCCATCGACACCGCGCGCCTGGCAACCTACGCCTTGCCCACGGCCAGAGACATGCCCACCTTGCCATCACTGCCCTGGTCAGCGAACAGCTTCTGCCACACCTCGAGCCACTTCTCCTGCTGGGCAGTGGGCAGTTTCCCGGGCTGTTTGAACGAGCGGGTGAGCAGTTCGCGGAGGCGCGTGCGCAGGACTTTGACCACGAGCATGGTCTTCCAGTCTGGAAGGGCGAAGCGGCCTCTGTTGCCGTCGAGGATGATGACGCCCGAGAACATCTGTGGCGACAAGTTAGCGGTTGAGGTAAAAGGGGGAACCATTCGGCGGTGGGGGAGGGGAACTTGCGTCGCAGCGGACGTCGCCGCAGAGGAGGGCGATGGCAAAGGGCTCTACGGCCGTGGTTTCATGGGCGTGGTAGACTCTGTGGCAGGTTAGCGCGCTCTTGTAGGGTGATGTCTTCTTGGAACGTACGTCTTGGACTGCATGATGTGGTAGTAGGATAGCCATTTCAAGTCGAGGTGCCCTCTGTTCACGGACGTGGGATGCAGGCTTATGGGTTGGTTGTTGCCGATGTTCCGAAGGCCTTTTGCCCCCGGGGTGCTCCTGACGAGCAGTTTGGGGTAGAAGCTCCATGCTATCACGGACGACGAGACGACATCGTTGTCCGAGTTGACATTGACTCGTCGGGGAACTTGGTAGAAGTTCTGTTGGCGTCGGCGGCCTTGTGCGAACCGCAGCCGGGACAGCGCCCGGCGTTCCTCCTCCGTTAGTGACAGGAAGCCCGAGTCCGCGAGGGACACGAGCAGCTGGCCCTTGAGGTCCTCGATGTTGGCCAGAGTCTGCTGACTGAGGAAGTTCTTGCGACAGAACTGGAATTCCTTGCCGGCGCCGCTGTTTGATTCGCAGACCCGCTTCCAGGCAGAGTAGGCGTTGTAGATGGTGAGGAGGTCCGAGTCGGCGCGGCGGAATGCCATTCTCGCCTTGTCTGCCTGAGCCCGTTGGCCGAAGGGGGCGGAGAAGGGGGACTTGGAGGATAGGATGGCCGCGACGGTGATGGCCATGTCGAGGCATTTGAAGACTGTGCCGAGGAGGATGAGCTTTCCTAGGAAGACGTCCAGCGGGAGTCGCGCGAGTTGGTGGCCCAGCGGGGTGAGTTCTTCGCTTGGGGTCAAGGCGCGAACATCGACCAGTGCATCTACAGCGCGGCGGATGTTCTTTGCAGAAGGGGCATCGAGAGCGTCGCCGAGGGTCTCTTCGATGCTGCCGATCTTGCAGATCTTGACACGGATGGCCAGGTCTTGGAGGGACAGGCGGAGCATTTCGGGTGTTTGCTGATCGCTCATGATGTTGTCGTGGCGGTCTTTGGTGAACAGGTGGAAGCAGAGACCGTTCTGCACTCGGCCCGCACGACCTCGTCTTTGCTTTGCGTTGGCGCGCGATATAAACGTGTCGATCAAGCGAGAAAGCTGCTTCTTCTCATCAAAGCGCATTTCGCGATGTTTTCCGGTGTCGATGACGCAGGTGACGTCGGGGATCGTGATGCCCGTTTCCGCGATATTGGTGGCGAGCACGATCTTGCGCAGCCCTGGAGGGGGCACTAAGAAGGCCGATTCTTGGTCTTCGGTTGCGATGGACGAGTGCAATGGGTATACGAGCCAGTCTTTGGCAAACCGAGGATCTCCAAGCAGCATGTCATTGAGTGTCCGGATCTCCGCTATACCAGGCAAGAATACAAGAATAGCCTTGCTGTAGAACTGGAGTGATTCTTCCGATGCTATTCGTACAATCAGTTGCAGGATCAGGTCGAAATCAATTCGGTACTCGTCCAGTTGGGCCAGGGTACTTCGAGTCTGTGCAGAATAAGCATCAAGGCTGGATGAGATTTCACTCTTCTGACCGTTGCTGTCTCCCTCCACTGGGTCGTCATCAAGGTCAACCATTTGCTCCTCGGGAGAGTCACTCGGTCGATATCCCGTGAGCTCGATAGCATCTTCTAGATATCGTACGTCAACAGGAAACGTTCTGCCCGGGACGCTGACAATTGGAGCGCCGCCAAGGTAGTTGGAGAATCGCTCGGCATCCACAGTCGCAGACATGAGCACGACCTTGAGGTCCTTTCTTCTTAGAAGAAGCTTCTTGAGCACGATGAGCAGGAAGTCGCTGTCGATAGATCGCTCATGTACTTCATCAAGAACAAGGTGAGTGACCTCACGCAGATCATTGGATCCTTCCAACATGCGCATGACGATACCAGTTGTAGCAAAGACAAGCCGCGTTTCCCTTGACGTGTTGGCCTCCAGTCGAATAGAATAGCCCACAAGCGACTTGTTGGTCCCGAGTTCACCCTTGCTCTCACCAAGCTCTTCACTTACCCGCTTCGCAAGAGATATGGCCGAAATCCTCCGAGGCTCCGTACAGTAGATCTTACAATGCCTTCCCTGTGAGAGTTCGTTCTCCAACAAAAAAGTAGGGACTTGGGTGCTTTTGCCGCATCCCGTCTCTCCACATATAATCACAACTTGATTGTCGTCAACAGCCTTGAGCACTTGCGGACGAAATTGCCACATGGGCAGCTGCATGCGGGACTGAAGCATGTACTGAAATTTTTGGGTACCAGCCTTTTCCATCCATATCTTCCTTAGAACCTCGGCATTGGCAGTGTTCAGTTTTGTGCGGTCCAATGTACTCTCCACTGTGTCCGAGGGAGTCTTGTTTCTTCCGCGACCCCGGAATGCTAGAACTCCGTCTTCGAGCTCTTGATCCTGTTTCTGGCGGACCAGAGTCCTCAGTGAGCGAACTGACTCGCGATCTTGAGCGTCCACATGATTCTTCTTTGCTTCCGCCAGCTCAGCCCAGAGATCTTTCCAAACTGGAGGTAGACGCAAATTGACTTTCTCATCCTTTGGGTTGTTACTGAAAATGTAAAATAAAGCAGCTGTGCTAACGTAAGCCTCGGATTGCTTGGCGTCCAACGTAGCTGTCCCAGTCATGGTGAAGACGAAATATGTAGCGTCAGCTTGAAATTGTACATCTGAAGAAGCTAAAGCCTGAGGAACCTCCTGTGCCCTTTTCCACTCGATTTCAAGAGAGTGGCGACTGGCAAAAGTAGCCTCTGATACGATCGTATACTTGAACTCGGCAGCAGGATCTCTTGAATTGAGTTGTTAGCCTTCCTAGCTGTTGAGTGAAATTTAACAATAAAATCAAGATGCTAAATACCTTGAGCGGCATGCCTCTTCCAATATTCTCCTAGGGCTGACCCCGGTCCATTTGCCGAAATCGCGAAGGATCAACTTAATTCCATCTGTAGAGTTGATTACAGTCCGTGTTTTGCCAGTTTCCGGATCTACTTCGTTTTGAGGCAGCGATGCAAAAAGTCCACTAATGCCATCATTATCATCATTATCATCATCATCTTCTTCTTCTTCCTGGGCCAAAATCTCAGATGCGATGCGTTCAGCTTCATCATTCACCGTAGCTTCTTTGGGCTTGGACTGGACATCTGCCTCCGAAGCATCCTTCTCTTCTTGAGCTGTAGCCTGAGCTTCTCTTCTTGAAGCTGCTAACCGCCTCTCAATGACGATCCTTTCAGCCTTCCATTTCTGTTCGGCGCTGAACCTATCAAACAAAACATCGTTTTCAATTTTCCGAATCTTGGCCTCGAGCTTGGCGATTTCCAATTGAGTCTCGTCATGTGTGCTGCTCGATTTGCTCGATTTGCGACCTCGACTCAGCTCCAAGAGCTGGGCTTTGGACGAAATATATTCAGGCTCGAGATCATCTGGCTCGATATCGAGATCATATGTTACGACTAATTTCTTCTCAGTCGAGATAGGTTTGTTTAGGCGCGCGACCTGATTACTCTTGCCGGGATTCGGCGTTGGTTTAGGGGTTGCGGGTCGAGAAGGGTTTGGGCTATCCGTAGGGGTATCTGGCATGAGGATCGATGTATAAGCTAGAAGCATGATGTATTAAAGGTGTTTTCAATTGGTCCTACCTTTTGACTGGGGTTTGCCCTTGAATTCATAGGACGGAAGTTCTTCCGCAGAACACTCTCGAGCTAGCCAGTCCAGAGCTTCGTCCAAGCCCCATAATGAGTCTTTAAGAGCAGACGATACATTGGCCGCAATATCAAGTATATGCTTAAGCGCAGCCTCGACTCTTGCCTCTGAAAACCCGACACCACCTAGAGCCTCACGAAGAGTCCACAGACGGACAATGATATCCTCTTCCGGCGGCAGTTTCCCGGTGCCGGCATGTTCGGATGATACACTGGATGCCGCAAACCGAGTTTCTGCTTTTATCAAGTTGAGGATGTAGTCTACCATATCGGGTGGCAGCCATTTCGGAGCATTGACCAGATCGGCCTGGCTTCGAAGGAGTCGACGATCGGTTTCTAGTCGGGTCCGTTGCCTCTGCGCGTCTCGCTTGACTTTCAGGGCATGCTTCTCGACGAGGAGCTGGAGCGCGGATTCCTCCAGCTGTCTTTCAAATTCTTCAGGGCTCAGGGGCGTTTCCTGCGGATTCTGCTGGCCGCCTGAATCACCAGAAGCGGAACTGGTGGGTGGCGGGGCATTTTTTGACGATGGAGGGGCACCGTCGGCGACCTTGTTCGATTCCGGCTCCGAGGCTGCAGGACGGGCTTTGGAAGCAATTGAAGTAGTGGCAAAACCACGAGCTGGATTGGCAGCGGCAGGTTTCCTCTTTTTGGCCATTTCCGCGAGCGGAAGGCTGGGTCTGAGTAGAAAGCAACGCAAGGCAGAGGCAAGGCAGAGAGGCAAGGCAGAACAGAAGGGACACGGAAGTTGGCTGAGATTCTAGATTCTAGATTCTAGATTCTGCGGTGATGCTGGATGTTTTGGGTGGACATGGGTGGATGTTGTTTGGCTACGAACCAGCACCACCAGCTTAGCTGGCTAGGGGGAGGCGGATCGCGCTTCGGGATTGCACCAGAATGCTGATTTATGGAATCACACACACTGCATGCTACTAATTGCTTCCATCGCTGCACGCTGCTAATTGCTGTTGTATCTCTCGAGGACCGTAAGGCTCCAGGTACAAGGCCGACCCATAATTATAATGAATTGTGAATTGTGGGTCAATGTGCAAAAGACCTCTAGTAACTTGGGTTGCCGGACGTGCAATGTAGCTTTTTGTGTTTTTGTAGAATTAAAGTATTGCTAGAGCATACACCGTCTCGTTCCGGCTACACAATGGCTAATTAAGATACGGTGTTGAACCAATCAAAACATTGCTGCAAGAGTTACTTCCTCTTCTGTATTAAATTGTACATACAATGTATGCTCTAGTAATACATTAATCCACAAAAAAGCTACATCACACAACATACCATAAAACATACAACCCCAGCTAAACCACGAAGTTGCTAAAGGCTACTCAGGAGCAGCATAATTCGCAGCGTGCAGCAATATAAATACGAAAAAGGGAAAAGAATCTAATAGTGTAAAAGAAATTTAGACCAAGCAAGTACTGCTTGGGCGGTGAGGGTCCAAGGGCCACAAAACAAAGCAAAGAGCTGCGTAGGGCAAGGCGGGGCGGGGCTACAGCCGGGGGGTTCGGGGTTTAGTGGAATGCAACGCCAAAAGAACCCCGCCGGCAGGCAGGTGAACCCGCCAAAACGCTTTGGCGAATACCTCTCGTCGAAACGCAATATCTGCATCGTCCTTCTTTTGGCTCATCCACGCCTCGACGGCTGTAGCGCTGGGCTGTCTGTCTACACTTGTGGGAATTTACCTGCACTTTCCCGCTTAGTTTGTGCTAACTCTTCATTCCTGCAAAAATACGCGCATCGTGCAATCAGCACCACTGCGAAGCCGCCAATGCTTTCCACATCATATCGGTTCCTCTCTGCTTCTAGATATGTCTGAAGAGGCAGCCGGTGCCAGTGGCCCGGCTACAGCCTCAAAGGGTCTTCATCTTGTCGTCGTTATGCAAGCGTTGAGTTCATCATCCACTTCCATTCGGATAGCACAGCTCCAACATGTCGACGAAGCTATTCGGCGCCAAGGTAGCTTCTTTCCCAGCTTCAATCGCACACACACACACACATGGATTGCTATTGCCAGAAGCTGATACTTGAATCTCAGCCGTTGACGAGTCGACCATCTGCGAGATCCTGATGCTATTATTTGCCACTCACGCTTTTTACAAAGACCGAGAATCACGACTCGCCGTGCAAAAATGCATCAAAAGTTCTCTAAAAGCAGACCCTAGTTCCGGGACATTGCTACCGTTTGTGACTGCGATGCGATCCGAAGCCCAGAAGCCAGGAATTGCGAATTCCAATGCATTTGTTCTGGCTGAATGGTGCAGCCTGTTCATGCAATATTTAAAAGACGACACTTGGGAACAACTTGGCGATGAGATTCTTCATACCCAAGCTGATGCTGTGGAAAAGAGTTTACGGTCCGGCGTTAGAAGTGGACTTGTACGATCGGCCAAAGGTGTGACGAGGCGTGGGTTTCGAAAGCTATTCTCACCGCCCGACACTCAAGAGAGACGTCTCACGAGAGCAGTGTCCATCTTAACAGCAAAGAGTAGTCAGCCGACAGCTAAACATGCCATCGGCCTGGGAATCATTGCTGGAGTCTCAGCTCGTCAAACTTCCTTGAAACCAATACTGACGACCCTGAAACCCAAATACTACGAATTTTATTCTCGAGAGATTGTTGGATCACGAAGCGTGTTGCCGGAACACATATCTTCCGGGTTGGCTGATTTTTTTAATGCTTTCGCTACTTCAGAAGATGTGGAAAAAAATCTCGTTCCTGCCATCGAGAAGGGTTTGTTGCGTTCTCCGGAGGTTGTACTCGCTGGCGTGTTGAAGCCATTCGTGTCCTGCCTTCCGGTCAATTTTGATCTGTCAAAAATACTGGATGGAAAGCTCCTGAAGCCTCTCTTGTCCAACATCAAATCTAGCAACCCTGCCATCCGTAGCGGTGCCAATTCAGCATTTCGTGCCATTGTTGATAAATGCACCGATCTGCAAATATTAGACCATGTTGTGGACGAGATTGCCTCGCCGCTGGCAGCAGGTAAACTCCCTGCTGCTGAACAAAAAGTCCTGCATTCGGAAATGCTTCAAGTTGTTCCCTTGTCAACCACCAGCGCCGCAAAAGTGCTTTCTTCTCTCTCAGCAATATCAGTGAAAGAAGGGAATGAGGTTGCGCTTGCTGCTGAGACTTTAGCCTTGACACATGCCGTCATCATCACACTAAGAAAAGGAGGAGATCTTCCTAAGCCCGTGATTGATGCATTTACAAAGGGACTCGCGGACAAGAAACCTGGCTTCAGGCGGCTTTGGTTGCTTCGAACAGGCGCCGTTTTGCATGCTTGCGAAGCATGTACAATAACAAATGGCCTCTCGGCTTTTGCGGATGCTGTCACGCCAAAATTGATCTCAAACCTCGAGGAAGTCACTTTGAATGCCGCAACAGCCGCCCAAAATGGTCTCATTGTTGGTGCCTACATTTTTACAGCCCTGAGTCCTGTCTTGGCAAAGCAGTTCCCTGACTCCTCTATCAGCGCGGCCATATCTCAAGCCTCTATCCAACGCCATGCGCTATCTCTTAATGGAAAACAATCATTTTTGTTGAATCATCGTGTATACAGCAAAGTAACGGCCGAGGAAGACCTGCAGTGGCTGTCCAGGGCCTTGTCATCGGCAGCCCAGCACCTCAGTGATGCCTCGGATGCAGATGTAGCTCTGGCATGGGCAGAAGCCTATATCTACCTTATATCGGCTCCTGTGGTTCCATCTAAGACTCAACAGGAGGCGGCCAAATCTGTCTCTGCGCTGTATGTGAAAAGACCAGAGCTGATATCGAAGCACATCATCTACGGCCTGTGGAATCAGTTCCACCCCGAAACCGCGAAGGATAATGATGTAAAGACAGACAAGACGAGCCTTGTTCATGTCCTACGCGCGATATGTCTAGACGCGCAGGAGCTCAATGCTCTTGGCCGTAGCAATTCCACTGAAAAGTTGGAGGCTCAGGCATGTTCTATCTTGGTTCTCTCACGACCGGAGCTCATTCCCCGTTCCAGCTGGATAGACATGTGTCTCAGAATGGGAGTCGACCCTGGCAGGCTTGCTCAGGAGCATCTCAATGATCTATTGCAGGAGATTAGTTCCAGATCATCCATGGAGCAAAAGGTAATTTGTCCCAGTCAAATTTCCACGAATGCCTTATATGCTAATGTATCTTTCAAGGTTGAATCAATTCGACAAGCTGCCTATAATGCCGCGGCCGAACTGGCATTTGTTGCCCCTCAGGTTGTTATTCCACGGCTAATGGAGCTCATTAGCCTCGACCTAGACCCCAATCAACTCCAGAACATTGGTCCTGTCGAGGCTGCTATTTACAGAACTCCGGAGGGGACATGTTTCGTCGATGTTTTGGCCAAGAAAGGACAAAATATGGTACCAAACAAAAATACCAAAGATTATGATATTTTGAAATGGGAAGAAGAGCTGAGGAGTCAACTGGAGCAAAAAAAGGGACAGCAGCGCAAGCTGACTGCAGAGGAAACGTCAAAAGTAAACGCACAACTCAAGAAAGAGTCTGAAATTAGAAGCCGCATGCGAGCTATCGAAGCTAAATTGCTTCGTGGAATCGGCATTATCAAATCTCTGGCCACCGGACCACCAATCGATGCCGTGTTGTGGCTCGGATCTGCCGTCAGTCTCATCCTAGCTGCGATTGATGCCGGCGCCGGGCTGATTGTTGGCGATGCTGCTCCGCTAGCCTTAATTGAATGCTCAGATAAGGCGTCGTCAAGACTTGGCCCAATTCGCCAGTTTATTGGCGTTGCCACGTTGCGGTTGCGAGGTATCACACTAGTCGAGAACTTTGGCGAAGAAAAACTTGAGAATCTCATCACGCGTGTGCTCTATCGCTTGCGCTTTTCAGGTGAACAGCGTCCATTTGATACTGTCTCCCTAATATACATCATGCCCCTGTTATTGGACGTCCTCAGACAAGGTGGCGTTGGTGAAGATGCCGATGATAGAGATGCGCAGCTAGTCTTGACCGCTGAGTTCTTATCTTTCCATACGGACGTCTGCAAGGATGAAGCCGTCTCAAGGGAAGAGCTTCTCACCGTTCTCATTTATTCCTTGCAACGATACACTCAGCATTACAAACTTATCAGAGACTGTTTCGCCGATGTATGCCGATGTATTGCGCCAAACATGAGTAAAGCTGAGATGACTGTGCTCGCTAAAGGTGCCATTGTGTCGCAATCTAGTATCAGGACAACCGTGCTTCAGTCCATAAGCTCTGAAGTCGACATGACCGAGCTGGGCTACTCGAATGAGATTTGGTTGGCATGCCACGATGATGAGCAGGAGAACCGTGAGCTCGGGGCAGAAATCTGGGAAGAGAGCGCATTTTCTCTCGACTCCGATGTTCCTCTAAAAATGCTGCCTTACTTGGAAAACAAGGACTCCCAGCTGCGGAGTGCTGCGGCTCGATCTCTGGCCGAAGCTTCTCGGCAGTATAAGGATACCTTAGATGACGTTATTCCCAAACTGAAGTCCATGTATACTGAGCTGGCAAAACCTAGGGTTCAACAACTGGATGAGTTCGGAATGCCCAAGAAGATGGACTTGTCTGATCCCTGGGAAGCACGTCAGGGAATCGCATCGGCATTCAAAGAACTCACTCCAATTCTGAACAAGAAGCAGCTTGATGAGCTCTTCGATTTCCTCATCGAATCGGGACCCTTAGGCGACAAAAGTGATACTGTTAGGAGAGAAATGCTGGATGCCGCAGTTGCAGCCACTGAGGTTCATGGCAAGAGCATGATTGATCTTTTGATGAAGAAGTTTGAAACGACTTTGGAGCAGCCTGACAAGAACAGCACTGCAGCCGATCGTGTCAATGAGGCTGTTATTATCATGTATGGCGCCTTAGCCAGACACCTTGCACCCGGGGATTCAAAGATACCTGTTGTCATTGAACGCCTCCTGGCCACTCTCAGCACACCTTCCGAGACAGTGCAGTTCGCCATCGCGGAATGCCTGCCACCTCTTGTCAGAGTTTGCTCTGACAAATCTTCGAAATACTTTGACCAAATCCTAGATGAGCTGCTTAGCTCTAAGAAATATGCTAGCCAGCGCGGGGCTGCTTACGGCTTGGCCGGTTTGGTTCTTGGACGAGGTATTGGCTCGCTTCGGGAATATCGCATCATGTCCACTCTCAAGAGCGCTATGGATAACAAGAAGGAAGCCCATCAGAGAGAGGCTGCCTTGCTCGCATTCGAACTTCTATCCACCATCCTTGGCCGCCTCTTCGAACCATACGTGCTGCAGATTGTTCCCCAGTTACTGAGTGGCTTTGGCGACAGCAACAGTGATGTGCGAGATGCTTGCCTTGCTGCTGCCAAGGCTTGTTTCGGAAAACTGAGCTCCTATGGCGTAAAGCAAATCATGCCCACCCTTCTGGAAGGATTGGACGATCAGCAATGGCGCAGTAAGCGCGGTGCTTGCGATTTGCTCGGTGCCATGGCGTATCTGGATCCGAATCAGCTGGCCGACAGCCTGCCCGACATTATTCCTCCTCTGACTGGTGTCTTGAACGACAGTCACAAGGAAGTGCGCGCTGCGGCAAACCGAAGTCTCAAACGTTTTGGAGAGGTCATTAATAACCCTGAAATAAAGAGCCTCGTGGATGTTCTCCTTAAAGCTCTGAGTGATCCGACCAAGTACACAGATGAAGCGCTGGATTCTTTGATTAAGGTACAATTCGTCCATTATCTCGATGCACCGTCCTTGGCCTTGATCACGCGCATTCTTCAACGTGGCCTAGGTGACCGTTCAAACACAAAACGAAAGGCTTCACAAGTAATCGGTAGCTTGGCACATTTGACAGAAAAGAAGGACATCATCACCCATCTCCCGATTCTCATTGCCGGGTTGAAGGTCGCTGCTGTTGATCCGGTTCCTACTACTCGTGCTACTGCATCAAGAGCCTTGGGATCTCTCGTGGAGAAACTTGGAGAGGACGCCTTGCCCGACCTTATTCCAGGTCTCATGCAGACCCTCAAGTCAGATACTGGTGCCGGGGATCGTCTGGGATCTGCCCAGGCTCTAAGTGAGGTTCTTGCTGGACTTGGCACCACCAGATTGGAAGAGACTCTGCCGACTATTCTACAAAATGTCGAGTCATCCAAGCCAGCAGTTCGGGAAGGTTTCATGTCACTATTTATCTTTCTTCCAGTGTGTTTCGGAAACAGCTTTTCTAATTATCTGGGTCGGATTATTCCTCCCATCTTGGCAGGGCTGGCTGACGATGTTGAGTCAATTCGCGAGACAGCACTCCGGGCTGGAAGATTACTTGTCAAGAACTTTGCTGTCAGAGCAGTCGACCTATTGCTCCCTGAGCTCGAACGTGGCTTGGCAGATGATAGCTATAGAATTCGTCTCAGCTCCGTGGAACTCGTGGGAGATCTGCTGTTCAACCTCACGGGAGTCAAGGCTAACGCCGATGGCGAAGAAGATGACGAAGAGGCTGCCAAGGAAGCGGGGGCTTCACTTAAGGAAGTCCTTGGAGAAGAAAAACGGGACAAGATTCTCTCAGCGCTGTACGTCTGTCGCTGTGATACTGCTGGGTCTGTCCGTGCTGCTGCTGTCGCCGTTTGGAAGGTGCTTGTGCACAGCCCTCGAGTTCTCAAGGAACTTCTTCCTACTCTCACCCAACTCTTGATCCGCCGCCTTGGAAGCTCTAACATGGAGCACAAGGTGATCGCTAGCAATGCTCTCGGCGAACTTATACGCAAAGCAGGAGATGGAGTACTTTCCAGTCTTCTTCCCACTTTGGAGGAAGGATTGCAAACTTCTACAGACTCAGATACCAAGCAAGGCATCTGTCTAGCTCTTCGCGAGCTCATCTCTTCTGCCTCCCCTGAAGCTATGGAAGATCACGAGAGGACACTTATTTCTGTTGTTCGCACTGCATTGACCGACTCTGATGAAGAAGTCCGGGAAGCTGCCGCCGAAGCATTTGACTCGCTTCAGCAGATCCTCGGCAAGAGGGCGGTCGATCAAGTGCTACCATTCCTGCTCAACCTCCTTCGTTCTGAAGATGAAGCAGAGAACGCCCTGTCCGCCCTGTTAACTCTGCTCACCGAGACGACACGGTCTAACATCATTCTACCCAACCTCATCCCTACCCTCACCACACCTCCCATTTCTGCATTCGACGCCAAGGCACTAGCTTCTCTGTCAAAGGTTGCAGGCGCTGCCATGAATCGTCGTTTGCCAGGTATTATCAACTCTCTCATGGAAAACGAAATCAACTGCGAAGACGATGCCCTGCGAACCGATTTGGAGAATTCTTTCGACACAGTTATTCAGTGTATTGATGAATACGACGGCTTGAACACGGTGATGAACGTGCTCTTAGGTCTTCTCAAACACGAGGACCACCGTCGACGGGCCGCCACATCTCGCCACCTAGGCAATTTCTTTGCCGCTACTACCGTTGATTACTCAAGATATAATCAGGACATCGTCCGATCGTTACTTCACTCGTTCGATGACAGCGACCTGGATGTTGTCAAAGCTAGTTGGGCAGCGCTTAGTGAGTTCACTAAGAAGCTAAAGAAAGAAGAAATGGAGTCTCTTGTTGTGTCCACCAGGCAAACTCTGCTTCAAGTGGGAGTTGCTGGGGCTAATATGCGCGGCTTCGAGCTTCCGAAGGGTATCAATGCTATTCTCCCCATTTTCCTGCAGGGCTTAATGAACGGCACTGCAGATCAGAGAGTGCAGGCAGCCCTTGGTATCTCTGATATCGTCGACAGAACAAGCGAGGCGTCACTGAAGCCTTTTGTTACCCAGATCACGGGTCCTCTCATTCGCGTCGTGTCAGAGCGGTCTACCGAAGTCAAGTCTGCCATTCTGTTGACGCTAAACAACCTTTTGGACAAGATGCCTGCGGCACTGAAGCCATTCCTCCCACAACTGCAGCGTACCTTTGCCAAGTCATTGGCAGATACATCAAGCGACATTCTTAGAACCAGGGCTGCCAAGGCGCTGGGCACTCTGATAAAGTACACGCCTCGTATCGATCCGTTGATTGCTGAACTGGTCACCGGCTCAAAGACAGCAGGTGCTGGTGTGAAAACTGCCATGCTGAAGGCACTCTACGAAGTCATTAGTCGAGCTGGTGCGAACATGGGCGAGCCTTCAAGAACCGCAGTCCTGTCTTTGATCGACATGGACACTGACGAGCGAGACGAGACTATGACCATCACAAACGCCAAGCTTCTAGGTGCCCTGATCAAGAATGTGGCAGAGGAGACTGCTGTTCCTTTACTGAAGAATCGCGTCCTCACAACTCATTTTAGCAACTCGTCCGTCTTAGCACTGAACGCAGTTCTTGTTGAATCGCCTGACATACTACTTCAGAGCGTGACAGCAGACGAGCTTCCTAATGTGCTATGTCAAGGCATCGCGGACAAAAATGTGAGTAATCATACGTGTCGTAATCAGATAGTTTTCGTGCTAACTTTATATTCAGACCTTTGTGACGGACAATATGATTCTAGCAACCGGCAAGGTTCTGTTATCATCACCGCCTAAGAGCTTCGATAGTGTGAAAAAGATTTTTGAGTCACTTGCAGAGATAATACAACCCGGAAAGCCCACCGACTCACGACGACTCGCATTGGTGGTTGTCCGAACTGTTAGCCGGTCGAATATGGAGCTGGTCCGACCACATGTTCCCCTGCTGGCGGGGCCCGTGTTTGCTAGTGTTAGGGATCTTGTTATACCCGTAAAACTGGCCGCCGAAGCCGCATTCGTTGAGCTGTTTAGCGTTGTGGACGAAGAGAGTAGGGTCTTTGACAATTTTTTGGCTGGCGCCGGGGCTGATCTACCGGCCAATACCAAGAGGAGCATGATAGACTACTTCAAAAGGGTAGCGATGAGGTTGGGCGCGCAGGCTAGAGAAAGAAGAGAAGCAGAGGGCGGCCAAGGAGGGCTTGGCCTTTCCAACGATGAGCAGGAAGACGAGAAAGAGATCTGGAGCGTTGGCAAACTTGAATTTGCTGGCGAGTCATTTGCATGATGTAATTGTGCGTATAGATAAAAGAAAAGGCCTGTCAATGTTTACCGTATTCAACTGCCATTTTGTTGACCCAAATACGCGACCCAATTCAGATGCTACACTTGCCATAACACACAGTTGTGTTCGTGGGCTCAGCAAATCCTCATCATCACGAGTTCTTACAGTTCAAGAAAGTATCCTGAGGCTCGAGGTACAACGACCTGGAGATTGGAGGAAATCCTTCATACACACTATGTAATAAAGGACAGATTACATTTTTTGTTGGATTGCATGACTTGACCATTGTTCTAAGTTGCTCGAGCATATGCCGTTTCCATCGAGACAGCAAAAAAAGCTGTTAGCGCATGACAGTGCCAAAGAATCGTCATAGCAATCCGCGGCAAGGGAAGACAACCTGCGGCCAAATGAGCTACACAACGCAGAAGTCCCACTTTCCTATTCAGGTTTCGGATCGCGGAGAAGACAAAGCCTAAGTAGTGTCACGTGATGATGCATCGAAATGTCTACTTAGTGCCGCCGTCTGACTCATCAGAGCCCTCGCTTAGCGCTAAATGCTTGGGCTAGTAGTGCACGTGAAACCCACAAAGCAGGATTGTGCGTACCCCAAGAAATTCTGGCCGTCGAAACCCCTCTCAGCGTCTTCATCCAAACCCTAATCCATCGAGGACCGGCCATCACACCCAACGACAATCAAGATGTAAGTTGTCAAAGCACGCAGAGAACGAAGATGGGGATTGTACCAGAAGGCGAGGCGGCTACCGATTGCACAAGATGATTTTTTTTCTGGGATGAGATGGGACTTGCAGGGCGATGATTGATGGAAGGAACTTCTAATGGAAGCGTGCACGCTGGTTGTACCCGCTTTCAAGGAAAAAAAAAAGTTGTAGAGAAGGAACTTGCAAGAAACAAAGGGCGAAGAAAGCACGCTGACTGCAAACCAAATCATTTGTTTTTTTGGGATCTACATTCGGAACGCTCGATGCACTGGAAGTTGTTGATTTCATGCTTGGTGAATTACATGGGCTAACATGGTTTTTTCCGACAAAGGGTCAATCTGCGAACTCAGAAGCGCCTTGCCGCGTCGGTCATCGGCTGCGGCAAGCGCAAGATTTGGCTGGATCCCAATGAGCAAAGTGAGATTTCCAACGCCAACTCCCGCCAGACTGTCCGAAAGCTGGTCGCCGATGGCCTCATCATCCGAAAGCCGGTCACCATGCACTCCCGAAGCCGCGCCCGCGAGCTGAACCTTGCCCGACGACAAGGCCGACACCGAGGCTACGGTAAGAGAAAGGGTACTGCCGATGCCCGTATGCCCAGTCAGGTTCTCTGGATGCGACGCATGCGTGTCCTCCGCCGTCTCCTCGTCAAGTACCGTGCCTCTGGCAAGATCGACAAGCACCTGTACCACGAGCTGTATCATCTTAGCAAGGGTAACACCTTCAAGCACAAGCGCGCCCTTGTCGAGCACGTACGTTGGCACCCTGTCCCACAACATTTCTCGGTCTGTTTTAGGTCTCGCGCGCGATACCATTGAGGCAGTTTTACTTTAGGCTTCGTGCGGACCAAGTTCCCCGAAGAAATGATAAATCTCCCCCAAAATGCGCACCAGACCTGATGAGAATGCACATCCTGGTTTAAATGTTTCTTCTTTTTGGTAATGCTGACTTTAACCGCAGATTCACCGTGCCAAGGCTGAGAAGGCCCGTGAGCAGGCTATCAAGGAGGAGATGGATGCCAAACGTGCCAAGACCAAGGCCGCTCGCGAGCGCAAGTTGGAGAGAGCAAACGCCAAGCGAAATGCTTTGTTGGCGGAGGAGTGAACCGAATAGACTGTGATGATAATGTTATAGTTTCGGTCTTGAGGAAATGCTGCTGCTTTTGGAGTCTACGGGTTGGGTTTTTTCTACGCCCTTCTGGTTTTCTACAGTCGTACCGGCGGGGCTGCTGGCATGTAGCATTGAAAAATGGAATCATGATGCAACACAGACACTAGGTTGAGCAGATGTGCTGTGATGAAAGTGGCGAAGCTGTAGTGTTTCTGCGAATTATAACGGATCTGTTGCATGAGGGTCATACGTTCTCACATCGAAATTCAACGAGACGAATGCTCGACCTATGAACCAGCAGTTGGGATCCGTCATTTTTGGAAGCGGGGAGCATCTCACGAGTTCCTCCGTTAACAGGGCAATGCCCGCAATATATGTGTCGAGCTCCGTGGTTCGAAGAATATCTAACCATGCAGTAACAAATTTTGAACAAAATCCACGACGGATGGTATCTACATAACATCTCCGACGCCAGCGAAGAGACCCTGTCATAGGTGGCGTAAAGCTGTGTGATATAATGCTACTAATGAAGATCTTGTTGCTGCTGGAGGGCTTGTCGTACAAAGGTTAGTTCTGTTGCTGCTGATAGGTCTTATTGCTGCTAGAGGTCTTGTTGTACGAAGGTTCTGCGTATAAAGGTTAGTTCTGCTGCTGCTGCTGCTAGCAGGTCTTGTTGCTAGTAAAAGCAAGAGGTAAGCTGCTTCTTGTACTACTAAACACCAGACTATAATTTGCGCAAAGCACCAGATTTCACTTCCACGGCACTCGCAGCAGAGGGGATTTTGAAGTCTAAAAGCCGTGCAAAGTACAGTCTATCCAAGTCAGAGGTAATGAATGAAGAATAGGCCGCAATTCCCCGAAGTCGAAGGAGAAAAAAAAAGGAAAGAAAGAAACTAGAAGAGGCAGAAATGAGTGGTTTGAATTTTTGATCAACCTTGATGGATCAGATCCGTCACATTGCCCCGATAAAAGGTGGTGAGTTGTGCGCCGGAGCATATCAGCATGATCCCGTGAGCCCTTCTTGAGTTAAGAAGGGGTGCGGAATGGCATAGATATGACTGTTATCAAGCAGGTCTCGTCACGCCCATATTTAGTTGATAGAGGAGAGAAGAGGAGAAAGGGAGGAGTGGATGGGGCGGTGCGAGAAGAAAAGGAAGAGGGAGGGGCTGTCGAGGGAATGGAAAAACAGAAATTGCGGTTGAACGGCATTTGTTCAGTAATTGCTGCTGTAACCCTTCGTGGGTAGTAGTAGGCGGGTACCGCCGGTCGGAGCTCATCGGACTTTCATAGCTTTGGTCCTCTCGGCATCTTAGCAGGCAGATGAGCTAAATATCTGACGCCCACGTTCGGTCATCTACTGCAGCCGACTGCCACTTGGTCTGTACATTATCTACATGACCCCAGTCAATTCTATCATCATTCCTCCACGCCAGTGATAGATAAGCTCCCAGCCCCATCGTCCTCCCCTCCGATTTCTTCTTCTTCCTCCGCCCTTCTGCCGACCGCCGGCCTAGACATCACCGTGTGTTGCATCCGCCAATACAATCCAGCTCGCCATGGCTTCTCCCAGTCTGCGAGGTACCTCGCGCGTCCTCCGCGGCTTTGCCCGGCCCGTCGTGGCTGCTCGACGGGCCAAGTCGTCCATGGCCATGGATGGGCAACAGCAGGTTCGTCGTCGCAGCTCTTCTTGCAACGACAATCGTCTCAGTGGTATAGAGGCCAAAGCGCTAATCCTTTCGGTGCCCTTGTAGATTCTCGGTGCCCATCTGCAGCAGGCCGATCCTGTCGTGTTTGATATTGTCGAGAATGTATGTGCAAAGCAGTCCTCAAGTGCAGTGACGCACAGTCCAGAACACCATTTTGCTTTCTGCCAGCCGAACTGTCACATTCAACCAGCGTGGGCTTCAAAATTGCTAACAGCAGTGACTTCTGTAGGAGAAAAGACGCCAGAGACACTTCATCAACCTCATTCCTTCCGAGAACTTCACCTCCCAGGCTGTTTTGGATGCCCTGGGCAGTCCCATGCAGAGTAAGCTCAGTTCTTCGTCATTCGTTCCCAACACACAAACCAATTCGCAGCAACGATGCTCACTATGGTTTGCGTCTAGATAAATACTCGGAGGGTTACCCTGGGGCTCGGTATTATGGCGGCAACGAGTTCATCGATCAGTCAGAACGTCTCTGCCAGCAGCGCGCTCTCGAGGCATTCAACCTGGATTCTCAAAATTGGGGCGTCAATGTTCAGGGTGAGGACAGACCTAGACGATATTTGACCTCTCGCCACAATTTCCGCGCAGTGGTTCGCCATGTTACAGAAAGGGGGAAAACAGAAACTAACTTTTCTCATATCCAGCTCTTTCTGGAGCCCCTGCAAACTTGTACGTCTACTCTGCGCTAATGAACGTTCATGATCGCCTAATGGGTCTGGACCTGCCTCACGGCGGCCACTTGTCGCACGGCTACCAAACGCCAACCAAGAAAATCTCTTTCATCTCCAAATATTTCGAGACGGTGCCTTACCGCCTGAACGAGACAACTGGTCTGATCGACTACGACAAGCTCGAGGAGCTTGCAACCATCTACCGTCCCAAGATTATTGTCGCTGGAGCCAGCGCCTACAGCCGCCTGATCGACTACAAGCGCATGCGAGAGATCTGCGACAAGGTCAACGCCTACCTGCTCGCCGACATGGCTCACATCTCGGGTCTCGTCGCCGCCAAGGTTCTCCCTAGTCCGTTCCCCTACGCCGACATCGTCACTACCACCAGCCACAAGAGCTTGCGAGGACCTCGCGGCGCGCTCATCTTCTTCCGCAAGGGTGTGCGTCGCCAGAATCCCAAGACCAAGGTCGACGAGAGGTACGACCTCGAGGGTCCCATCAACAGCTCCGTCTTCCCAGGCCACCAGGGCGGTCCTCATAACCACACCATTGCCGCCCTCGCTGTGGCTCTCAAGCAGACCCAGTCACTCGAGTTCCATGCCTATCAGTCCCAGGTGCTGGCCAACGCCAAAGCCTTCGCCAAGCGCCTCGGCGAGGCCAAGTCCAAGGGCGGTCTGGGCTACAACCTCGTCAGCGGCGGCACCGACAACCACCTCGTCCTCGCAGACCTGAAGCCTCATGGCATCGACGGTAGCCGTGTCGAGCGCATTCTCGAACTCGTCGGCGTAGCAGCCAACAAGAACACCGTGCCTGGCGATCGCTCCGCCCTCGTCCCGGGAGGTCTCCGCATGGGCACCCCCGCCATGACAACTCGCGGTTTTGGCGAGAACGACTTTGTCCGTGTGGCAGATATTGTCGACCGCGCCGTCAGCATTGCCTCCCGCATCGACAAGGCCGCTACAGCGGCTGCCAAGGATCGCGGCGAAAAGGCCCCCAGGAAGCTCAAGCTGTTCTTTGACCACATTGGCAACGGCGAGTCGGAGTCTGAGATTGTCCAGCTGCGAAGCGAGGTGGAGGATTGGGCGGGCACATTCCCTCTTCCCTGGGAGACGAGTCAATAAGATGTGAGGGCGCGTGAGCGGGGATGCAAATAAATCTACTGAATTGGTTGTATTGTCGAGCGGGGAACTGCAGATTTTTGACATCTGGATTCATTTTATTGGGTGCCTTTTTTTTTTGTTTTTTTTTGGGGTTTTTTTATGGCGTCGTGTACTAAATTCAACCAACGGGAGCGACGACTTGTTCTTGAGTGCTGTTGTACTTTGAGCATGGGGAGGACCAACTCCTCGAATAGGACTTTTTCATGGCGTGTTTAAATAGATGAGGGATGCTGGTTGCCTAGTACGTGGTTTGGATGTTTAGACACGTCATGACCTGAGGTGTATTGGAGCTGGAGTTTTCGCGAGCGTGTGCAAGTTCTCCCCCAGCTGATTCTTTGAAAAGGGGTCCGATATACCGTTTGTTTTCAGCGTCTCTAGGCCGCACTCAGAAGCAAGGCTATACTTCACTGCTCGCCGGCACATTGTACGCATGCTCACCTTTTTCAAAGCCCAGCGACATCCATCACGTCTCCAGGCATTCTCCCCGCTTATAAAATGAACTCACACGGGGAAAGCTGAAAAATGGTATTCCAGATACATCACATTCATACTCAACTATCCAAAACACATCCCCTGCTTACTCCGCCCCCCTCCCCCCGCGCCCCCCCGAGCACCTTCTTCGTCGAGTCCCTCTGTGCCACTCTCGCGTAGTACCTGCCCAGGCTCTTCGTCTCAGCCATGCTCTCCAGGCCGTCCCTTTCCACCACGGCGTGCAAGACGGGCCAGACGGCAAAGTCGACGACGTCGGGCGTGCTTGCGTTGCTCATGAAGGGGGCGTCTGATACGTAGCCGTCCCAGACGGCCAGCTCGGTCAGAAGCGCTCCGGACGGGCCTGTAGATGCGTCTTGGCCTTTCCACAAGTCTGCCAGCTTGAGGGCGCGCTGGAACCGGGTGAGGCGCGAGGCGAGATCGGGCCTGGGGGGTTGCGCGGCGGAGCGGCCGTACACGGCGTCCAAGTATAGCATGATGGCCATGTCACCGACAACAACAGACTTGTGGGCGTCGTTGTCGACGAACCGCATCGAGGCGGATGCGTCGCCGAGGGTTTGGGACTCGGAGGGCGCGACGCTGCCCCTGGCGTAGCTGAGCCCGAGGTCGGCGAGCATGAGCCATACACGCATGTTGGCTACCGCGTCGGCGGACGCAAAGAAGCGTGGAGCGGTGCTGATGTGCAGGACGTCGAAGCCCTTGCCGTACCGAGCCTCCCTGTCAAAGGTGGAAGAGTTGTTCTCTGCCCCAAAGGCCCTGAGCATCTCGACTGCCTCGGCGCTCTGCCCGTTGACGACGGGCTTTGCGGAATCACGCGTCTTTCCCGTTGCGCCCTGCCCCCAGATCGTCTTCTCGTCTCTGTCCAGGAAGGTGCCGATTCGTCGGAAGGTAAGGGAGATGCGACCGCCGCTGTAGGCCAGCTCCGCAGGCGTCTTGTCCCTGTCAGCCCGCCTGTCTTGGCGGATGGAGTGCAGCCACTTCATGTTGGTCTCGAGGCCCATGCGGCAGAGCGAGTTGTGCGGTAGCTGCGCGCGTTGCGCTTGGCGCCTCGTGCTTCCGGGCGGCGAGGCATCGGCTCGAGAGCGGTCCTTGGCCTGCCTCTTGGTCCTGAACACCATGGTTCGCTCGGCGCCCAGGCTGACGTTGGCAACGTACGAGCCCCGGACGATGTCGAGCGTCTTGTCGCTGTGCTCGGAGATGTAGTCCATGCCGTCGCGATAGAACTGGATCAGCGCGTGGTTCAGCGGGTGGCCGAGGTGCCTCTCTGTTTCTGCCTTGATCGCCAGCACTGTTGGCGAGAAGGGCAGCAAGGGTGGCGACTCGTCTGACGGATGGCGGTACACTGGCATGCTGCCGTCCTGAGCTACCTCGCCTTGGACGGCGACTAGGCGCGGAACTTGGCCGCCTTGGTGAAGCATGCGCTGCCACTGGACTTCGTTCCGCAGCCGGTCAAAGGCGGCCTGCTCCAAGTCGTGAGGCAGGACGTTCTCGATGACGTCGGTGTCACCCTCTCCCAGTCCCCTCTGTAGCATCTTCTCTTCTGGACCGCTGTCCTCCGTCGGTGTCTCCTGCATCGTGGTCGGTAGAGGTGCTGTTGGGGTGTGGCTGTGTAGCGATATTGTGAGAGTGTCAGAGCTGTCATTGGATACAGAGAGCTCACTGGAGGTTCCAACCTTGTCATCATTCCCGCCATCCTGATCTTCCTGATCTTTCTTCTGGGCGGCGGCGGCAGCAGCTTCTGTGAATTTTCCACCCGCTTCGAGTCGTTTCGGCTCGTGAGGTTGTGAGTCAGCCCGAGGCTCCTGGTAGCTTGCTGCTGCGCGACCGTCACCGTGGTGAGGCCCTGCGTCGGAACGGCTTGCACCCAGCCGCAGGCCGGCCATGGCCATGGCCATGGAAATATCATCAGACGGCCTGCTCGCCCCGGATCGACGCTGCGTAATTGCGGCCGGCAGCTGTGAGCGGGCGGCCGGCGAGCCAGGCTGGGAACTGAGGTTCTCGACTATCTCCTCCGCCGAAGCTATCTCACAGCCCGTGAGCTCGATCAGGCTCCTCATCGCCGCGAGCTGGCGCTGCACACTGCGGTAGCCGCAGCAGTCTTCGACGATGGTGATGGACATGCCGTGGCCGGCGGCGTCGAGGGCGGTGGCGTAGACGCCCACGTTGGCCATGGAGCCGCAGAGGAACACCTCCATGACCATCTTCGCCCGGAGCGACCTGAGCAGGGGCGTGCCGTTGAATCCAGAGTAGTGGCTTTTCGTCAGGACCATGTCCTTCTTTCCCACCACGTCCTTCATCGCAGAGCTCATCTGCTGGCCCCAGGAACCGAGTCTGACGCACGAGGCCTCTGCCTGGCTTAGGAAGGCCTCTTCGTCCGGCTGCTCGCCATTTTCACCGGCGGGCACAGAGACCAAGTCTCTCGCTCGGCTGCCCTTGTGTCCGGGCCCGGAAGGCACGTCGGAGACGATGATGGCCTCGGTGTCGACCGGCACGGGCTTCTCGAACTGTGACTGCACCCAGACAACATCGCCTTTGCCGCGGAACTCACTCACCAATCTGACGGTGCGGCTGACAAACCCTTCCGGGTCTGTTGTCGGCACAGCTCCATTGCCGTCGACGAAATCGTTTTGGAAGTCAATGAGAATTAAAGCTTTGCGAGTAGTGAGTTGTGGTAGGAGTGCTTGGTCAAAGGCGAACATGTTTGGGCCAGCAATGGTGCGCCGCCGTCTCCCCCCCCTTTTTTTCTTTTTTTCTTTCTTTCTTTCCTTTTTTTTTTTTCTTCCCTCCTTCTCCTCTTTTTCTGTTCTTCCGTCTTCTTTCTGGTTCTTGAAAAGGATGTCCCCCCTTCTCTTGACACAAACTTGTTTTTTTTCTCCTCCGTTATGCAGGGACTAACATGTACAATAACAAGAACATACGATAACAAGTCAGAGAGATGTGTATGTGGGGTTGTCGAGTGCAAGGGGCAGAGCCGGAGGAAGGGTCTGCTACAAAGCTCCGCATAGGTAATGGAAGGTGCCTTGTGGTTTGGAACATTTACATGTGGTAACATGATTCAGATTGTCTGTGGCACGCACACCGGAGAAGCGCGAGGTCGCTCCGCTTTGCATCGACGGAGCTCTGGACACGCGGACTGGGTTGGGGATATCTGCGAGGAAGCGAGTTATGGATTCATGGGCAAGGAACAGCGCCATCAGGTGGAGACATTCCGGGGCCACCTGAAAAAGCTGATTTCCTGGCCTTGGCTGTTGTATTTCTTGACGTGTTTTGTTTTGTTTTGTCGCTTCGGCGTTGGCTTGGCTTGGCTTGTTGGGAGCTGGGCTCGACTCGACTCGACTCAACACTTACACAGGTCAATGCCACGCAAACACAGCTGCCTGCCCTGAGCATTGTGCTGAAACAGGAATTGAAGTGGTGAAGCGTCCAGTATTCCGTAATGACGGCTCCGATTGGGGCCGCCGGCATGTTGCCGAGACAAGTTCCGACAAGGGGGACCATCCATCTTGAGGCGGC
Organism: Balansia obtecta B249; assembly: GCA_000709145.1. Classification (NCBI taxonomy): domain Eukaryota; kingdom Fungi; phylum Ascomycota; class Sordariomycetes; order Hypocreales; family Clavicipitaceae; genus Balansia; species Balansia obtecta. The sequence continues at coordinate 74,494 of JFZS01000102.1, forward strand.
CACGAGGATTTTAGCCGGTGAGCTTTTAGCATCGCGCATCGGCGCCTTTGGGCCATCCGACCTTGACGTGTCCGATGATGATGAGTCAGGTGTGTGTGACTGAGCTGGAGGAATTCATGCAACAGTGAGACACCATCGCGGGTGTTGGCATTGCCATCTAGCATCTAGCTACCTGCCAGCAGCAACAAGACCTAGTAACAAGACCTTTGTATGTAACAAGACCGCTAGCGGCAACAGGACCTCTATTAGCCGCATTATAACTCACACAGCTTTGCGCTGCCTATGCTAGGGTCTCTCCGTTGACATCGGACATGTGTAGCTACACCATGGCACCATCGTAGCTGGCACAGTGCCCTTTGTACCCCTTCTTCTCGATGGGACAGACAAACATCTATCTCATACTTGAACTAGTAATGTGCAGTGCCATGGCCCAGGTCGGTCGGTACCCCATGCATCTCAGAATCCCTTGCTGTGAGTTCCCGTACTCGGGGCAGCCGGGCGGGCGCCTGGTGCGACTTGATACCGCCGCTGGATGCGCCCGTCTCCCAGCATCCGTTTGCTCAGTGCGACCCGACGGAGGAGAGCAGCGAATGACCTCGATTGATATGGTTGCACGGATCTGACGGGCTGCAGCTGCAATTACGTGGTTGCGACGGCTCGCGCGGCATAGGCCAGACGGTCAAGGAAGAGCAGCGACGATGTTCAAAGACCGGCAATTATTATTATTATTATTATTATTATTATTATTATTATTATTATTTTATTTCATCGATCCCTTCGAGCTACGCCAAGGAACTTCCACGGTCGCAGAAAAGCTGGAAATGAAGCAGGGCCTTGGTCTACCTACCTACCCGTTTCTACTCGGCACAGCATCTGTGATTGGCCTGCGTCCCGCACCGCGCAAAAAGAGACGTACAGCGTTCTGTGGTACGGAGTACAGAATATCGATCAATCGTGAGAGGTAGGCGTGGGCTCGCTTCCCAGTTTGCCGTCTCGAATACATGGCTTGTTGCTGCGAGACGTCTTGTCGTACAAAGGTTCTGCGTACAAAGGTTAGCTCTGCTGTTGGTGCTGCTGGCAGGTCTTGTTGCTAGCAAAAGCAGGAGGTACATAAGCTGCCTCTTACAACTACTAAATACAGCATTGTAAAGGATATACTAACCATAGTTGTTATTTTTTTTTTATAATTATAGTAAAATAAGGTAGCTAGTAGTTATAATAGCTTAGAACCTTTACACTTCTTCAATTGAGAAGCAAAGCTGGCAGGCACGCTCTAGCACCTTCCGGCACAGCTTTGCTTAACAAGGTAAAGTACAAGCCATGTTCTTTGGCCTACTCGCTGCTGGTGTTACATAAGCAGTTGCTGACAGATTAATCCGGGCCCAGCATCCACTCCATTCTTCGTGCTGTGGATGGGATTAAACTGTCACCCACCTCACCAATGCCTGTCGAGATTCCCGCGCGTCTCGCACCCTCCACGAAGCTTGTTGTTGCGTCTCTATCTCGGTATCACCTCATTCGTGCATCTCTCTTAATAATTGCACACCACCACCCGGAGAGATTAGTAGCTGGCTGGCTGTGGCTCATGATCGACTGCCGTATTGAATGAGGCTTCAAAATCGGCATGCTTCTAGCGAAAGGCTCGACTACTCCAATCTAGCGACCAAGTCTGCTTGCTTGCATCCATCGTCGAACAACCTTCCCTGCAAACCACCCATCCGTCAATATGTCATTAAAGCGAAGCCTTTCTGTGGCTTCATCCTCGGGGTCACCAAATGGGACTTCCAAACGCTCCAAGATCGGGACTCCGAATACCGATGCAGCTGTCGTCCAGTCGCCCAGTATCAATACGTTAGGATCTGAAGATGAGGTCATGGCGGTTCAGTCTCTCGCACCCTCTCACCATGCCAACGCAAGGGTGGGAATTCAACGCTCTATAGCCATGGTTCTGAAGCATGACGGTTTCGGTTCATCTACGCCAGAAGCATTGGAAAGCTTCACAAACCTCGTTGAGACATGTGAGCTAACTGTTCCTGCATTTTCCCACAAGGCACATGTCACTAATGCATCCCCCAGACCTTCAGTCCTTAATAGAAGAGACCAAGCGATTCGCGCTATCTTCGCGCCGTGATCACCCGACTCCTACAGACTTCGAGGCCGCTCTCCGACACTTCAACCTAACTACGTCGTCCTTGAGACCACACCTGAAGAACCCATTACCGATAAGCGCTCTCGCACCCGCATACCAGCATGTCCACGAAACAGACCAAGACGCATATGCGGCCTTGCCGCTCCTCGGCCCTGAGCTCAGCGGCCAGCAGGATAAGGAC
>JFZS01000103.1:0-76807 GCA_000709145.1 Balansia obtecta B249
TTTCTTTTCTTTTCTTTTTCTTTTTCTTTTTAGGTTCCTTATGTCTTACTTTTTTTTTTTTTTGTTTTTTTGATACATGCTTGGAGAATTTTAGGATCGACAAGTCGCACGGAAAGACAATTGGGAGGGGTGGTTGGGCAGGGATGAGGAGCAAAGTCATTTTGGGGGAGTTTTGCTTTCCCCCCTTCATGAAGTGTAAGTGATATACTTGCTGCGTATCATGGAATTCCTCCAGTCGGGGTAATTTCAAAAAGTGATCATCATGTCATGGCTGGATGTTACGCTGTGGCATACTTGAATTCAATCCCATTAGTTGTTACAGGTGTTGCGCAAGAGCGCGCGCATCCTCATTATTGTCGTATTAGACAAAAAGCTGACCTATGCACTTGTGTCGATGGTCCGCGGTATTTTCTTAATTTCCTTTTTACTCGAGTTCCTCAATGTCATATGGAGGTATATGGCCCTCCCCCCTCCTTCTCTTTCGCCTCGTCACTACAGTCATCGGCTCGCAACCGAATCGTATTCTTACAGCAGCTGAAACATGGCAGTCAGAGCAAGCGGCAGTGCGACGTATAGAACTTTGCCAGCAATTTTCAAGCTCTCCGCTGCGCTAGGCGTCCCGGTCTTCTTCGTGTCGGATGTGCTTTTAGTAGAGGGAGAGGGAGGAGCAGATCCCGTGGGCGCGGAGGCCGAGGAGTTGCTGGACTTGCTCTCGACCTTATCAACGATGAAGTTGACAATATCGCTTTTGTACTTCTCAAAATATACGCTGTGGACGCTCGTCATATTTCCAGAATCGCAAACGTAGTCGCCATTGTCGCACCATGAAGCGATGATGTTGGCATACTTGAGGCAGCTGTCGCTATTCCTACGGGCGAACATCTAGTAACATTATCAGTCTCGGACGTTTTGCCACTTTTTTGCCGTTTTGCTATTCCTGTGATGAAAAGCTGTAAAATGAAAAGACAATCTGGAAGAAGGAAAAAGCAAAACAGGTCAAGCATACACCATTTCTAATGCTGGTCCCCTTGTTGTAGGTGAGATTGGCGACATGAGTAGGATCGCCAAACAGAGTAACAGCGACCACTGTATCAGTACAAGTAATTAGCGTCCAAGTTCTTCCCGAGGCACAAAGTGATGCTTATTCAAGGCCTTGCTTACCGTGATCTTTCACCGTCTCAGGTGCAATAGCAGAAGAAGACTTGGCAAATCCCGGTTCGTCCGAGCCGCATAGCGTATCTAAGACTACCTGTGCGCCCTGGGAGTAGCCCATGACGGCAATCTTGTCGTCGGGGCAAGTCTTGACATGATCGGTGATGAGCTCAGTCAAGCTCACAGCACCAGCTGCAGCCGAGTCGGCGTAAAGAGGATTACTGTACGTGGCAGGGTACTTCAGTGCAACAACCTTGGTATCCTTGATCTGCTCTTTGACTTTGCTGGAAACGGTTCCCGTAAGACCGAGCCCGGGATCTTCAGTAGTACCACGAACGGAGATGACGTAGACGCCATTGGCGCAACCCTCGATGGGGTCACCAGCTTCGGGTTTGGTGAGGGTTGCGCGGGCCGCGAGCAGGGCCACGGGAGCAAGAATGTGCTTCATTGTTGAGTATCAGGCGGATAGGGTCTTGATGACTAGAAGTCAAGATTTATTGGCAAGAGACGGGATGCCGCGTGACTGGAGAAGTCCAATTGGAACGACCAGCAGGTTCAATGCTCGCAGACAGGCTCGAAGGCTCGAAGGCTCGAAGGCTCGGAGACTAAGACAGAACAATCCAGGAACAGAGTTGCCGGAAAGCCGCGGAGGCGAATCCGTGATCTTTTATGAAGGGATGACATTATGGCCGTCCTAGCCCCGTGGGTGGCTCTTGGTAAGCTTGGGGTACACATTAGCTGGAATGGGCATGGTTGACGAAGCTTGGGGTTTAGCGACCCGAATTGGATAGCCGAAGTGAAGAAGAATTCATCAAGACACAAGATGCTGGCATTGGGGTTGGGGTTGGGGGTTTGGGGTCTGTGCGCAACTTCCAAGGAGAATTTTCCTAAACCCCGACCATCCAAGCTCTCCACACCCATATCCATACCTTGCCGGGACCCGTAGCTATTTCCCTTGAAATCCAAGGAATGCATAATACATGCCTTTTTTTTTCTCTAAAAAAAAAAAAAAAAAAAACTTCAATGCTGCTGCTGCTGCTGCTGCACGTGTCAGAACTCCGAGGAGAATCACAGAGTGAGGTTAAGAGTTTACTCTTGTCCTCTGGACGCTGACCTATGGACAGCTTTAGCGCCGATCAAAACCCAGCCATGTTCACCACCTTCATCACCACCTTCACCACCTCACAAATGCGACTAGGCCCTCGGCCCCTACCCCAACGTCAACCCACAGCTCCCCCCCCCCCCCCCCACCTCTCCACTAAGCCTAGGCAGCGGAGCGGTCATGCCATGGCGTCGGCCTAGATCGTCAGAAGCGCCATGCTCCAAGAACGAGCCCATCTTCGAATCGAGATCCGATCCGACTTCTGCAACACACAATGTCACAACACGAACAAACAGCGAGGCAGAACATTATCCGACCGCGTAGCCGCCATTAGGCTGTCTGCAGAATGTCGGCACCAGCGTTCCAGGTTGGCCTATTTCATGCATCGGTGCGCCATCCCCACAGTTGGTTCAGGGTGCTAGGATCCTAGGATCCTAGGATCCCAGAATCCCAGAATCCCAGCATCCCAGCATCCCTCGCATCTGCATTAGGCATCGGGCCCTTGATACGAATGCAGTAATCCATCCTGGCATATGGCTGTCTTGGCGAGGGGGCCGCAGACATGGGGTCATTCTTCCGAGCCTCGATCCTGCGCTTGTCCCTCATGTCAGTACTAAAAAGAATGCCGCGACTACAGTGACACTTGGCTTGCATTTTTCTTCGGCAAGCGTGGACGGACTCGAGTTTGTTTTCTCCGCGTTATGAAAGTGCCCAACCACCAACCACGTGGCCAGGTCGTCAGATTCATCCTGGAGACATTCAGTCAGTCAACATGGGGGCCAATGTCCCTCGGAGCTCATTAGTCTCGGCGGTGTCTCCGCAGGCTGTGGGCTTGAACGTGTTTGACAGAAGGCACGGCGGCATCGCATGAACGAATGTACTCGGTATATGCCATATCATTTTTTTCGCTGCTTTATGCGCCAACTATCACTAGCATTTCACATACTGTCATGACTACCCGCGTTAGCACTTTGCACTTCCGAGCGGGGCGCCAAGCCTGTTTTCAGCATCTCACAGTAGTAGCCCCACAAGCCCCTGGCTTAGGCGCGGAATCTTGAGCGACCTTTGCTCGAGAAAACTGCGAGATATGGATAGCTCGTTGCCAGTGCTTTTATAGAGTGTATATTACTACTATACGTCTGTACTCCGCACAGAAATATGCTCTAGGATGGCTTGCTTGATTGCTTGATTGCTTGATTGCTTGATTGCTTGATTGCTTGATTGCTTGATTGCTCGATGGGGCTGTAATCCTTTGTCGGGGCCAAGTTCCAGCTAATCTGATTGCTCAAACCACGACAGGAGCAAAGTTCATATCTCTGCCACCTCCATGTCGTCTATCCTTAGCACGCGGCCGGCAATTCAATCGAGACATGGGATTTCCAGTTCACTGTGATATCGGCAGACTTCCACAGCTCGATTGAATCGTCGACAGCTTTGGTCATGAGTTTCCTGAGTAGGATACCCAAGGCACCAAGGCACCCACCCAGGCACGATTCGACCTCGCTGCCCACTTATTTAATTGGTTATTGCTGAGGGTCAGGTTCTCTCTCGTTGGGTTCGGGAGCGCGATGTGAGCCACCGAGACAGGAGCGACCAAGTACATAATTCGTCACACCTGCCAAAAAAATCCCATCCGCTTGTCTCTCGTCTAGGACTAGGATGCGTGACGTACTTGTACATTAGAACAGTGCGTTGGCTGTAGTCGCCGACGTGCTTGCTCCTGCCGTAGATGCAAGATTGCTCACGGCGCTATAATACGGGCTTAAACCTGATAGCGTTCCATATGCGAGTCTGCACGACCTGCATCTGAGCGACAAGGACATTTACACGAATAAGATATTTCGCTTTGTAATCTCAGGTGACATGCAAGGTACCTACCGGGCATTCGGTTTGAGACATAAAAGCTTGCCCGACGCAATGGAGATTTTGACCTTGCACCAAGCTTGGCCTCCTAAACCACCTCCAAGCTATGACGAATTGGTCGAGAAAAACATGTCCAACACTGGCCCCAGAGTCGATACCAGGTCGTCTACGAGGTGTCGCTACCTTTCAAATCATCTAGAAGGTCACGGCATGCCGTGCACCGGGCACTTTGGTGACAAATGATGTCGCGGTTACGCAACGTGCACGGGATGATTGACCATTCATCACTGCACGACACCATCTGATAGCTCACACGGGGCGATCGAGCGAATGGGCTGAACGTCTGGCCAAGAGGCTCTGATTGGGGTGAGCTACGACGAGAATAGTGGTTCGTAGAAATCCCGATAGTAGCAAGACATGACGATCGACGGTAAGACGCTTTCCTGACAGCTGTCATTGCTTGTTTGGTCTGTTCCGTATCGTTCCCGTGGAAGTAAGTGTGGACTTGATTCTTAAGACCATCAGAAATTTAGATAGCAAAACAGGCAAAGAAAGAAGGAAAGAAGAGGAATGGAAAAGGAAAAGGAAGAGGAAAAGAGAGAAAGTAAAAGCACAAAAAAAAAAACAAAAAAAAGGGAACAGCAAGAAAGAAGAAAGAAAAAAAATGGGTCGCTGTGCAAGGAAGGAACGCACTCTTCGGATGGGAAATGCAAAGCCAGAAGAAACGCACTTTCTACATCACTTCTGCATGTGCAAACCACTCTCGCACAGCCTTAGATGCAAGGCGCAAGGTCAAATGCATCTGTCTCGAATGCGTATATTGACGTCTGGTACTCATTGTGGTCTCAGAAGTGGACCAAAAAAGTTCCCCCGTCCACGAACCCGTCTCAAGGTGGCATCATTTTGGCTGCCGTGCAACAGTACAGCGTTAGGAAGGAGGACCAAGTCGGTGAGTGAGATGAAGACAAACGATGAGCCAATGTCTGAATGGAATCACAGGGTGTTCGCAATTCGGTTCACAAAGCGGTAGCTCAGGTGTCACAATGGAATTTAAACACCACATAGGACGGCGATGCTCGTATGCAGTAATCCGGAGATGCCCACCCGATATTCGGACGACGACGATCTCAGCAGCCTGCTACTGATCAGCACGGAGATATGGTCATACTTGCTGCAGAATAAAACGGAGTCAAAAATCCAACCAGCCAAGCCGTAGGCATAGCCATGACTCTACAGCGTACTTGAGTTATGTCTACCGAGTGAGTACTTGTCACACAGATCGTTCCAAGATGGGCAAGGTGCCAACGCCAACGCCAACAGAGCGGGAAAGGGGGTCTCAGATCCAGATCTGGAAGAATGTGAACCTTGTCTCGGCGGTACGACAAGGACGAGATACGGAAGGGAAAAGATAAAAATGAACAAGTCCCATCGCATGGGAGCCAAGATGGACATTGCAGCTATGACGTCCTTGGGGAGGATTTTGCGTTGCTGGCAGAGCTCGGCAAAGGCGCTTGTTTCGATGGTTCAAATTTTCGCTTTCCGCGCGTGCGGGACGGCAGACGTGCACAAGAGTTCGCCAACCCAACCTGGGTGCATGGCGTGTAACGTCTGTCAAGAGCAAAGCTGGAAATTTAGTATTCCACTCCTGACATATACGCGAAAGCATGTTTCACCAGGACCGGAAAGGCCAGCCAAACGTGTCGGGCCCCGTGGGAAAGTTGGAGATTTCGATCATGGCGGCAAGGCGGGAGACCCGAAATCGGTTGGCGGCGGCTTTCCAGGCAGCAGGGAGCCAACTGGCACTGGTCGGCCGTCATCCCCGGGTGACCATATGATCTATACGGTAGTGCAAGCGTCTCTGCGAGGGGAAGCAGGAAGTCAACACAATTCGTCGCTTGGTCGCCGGCCCGAGAGACGTGCAATCACAAACGCCGGGGCCCGGCCACACCGGGGATCCGACCGTGACACAGAGTGGACGAGGCGACGCAAGGGCGCTCAGCAGAGCCGGACCAAAAGAGAGGGATTTGAGCTTGGCCGTACAGTGTGACTGGCAATCAAGCAGGGCCGCCGTTTGATTTCCTCTTCACCGTACATTGAACTCCGATCCAGGACAAGAAGATTCCCCCTTTGCGCTCCGGCAAATCCTCAAAATCGAAACACTCGACAAACTAAATTGGCTCTAGTCTCCGACTAAACCCCAAGGGGCAGCCAAGACTCATCGGCCGCTCCACAATTGCGGTGCAAACTGCCTCGAACTCTCTTGAGCTTTTCGCTTTTCGGCCTTTGACATGACGAAGGGCAACTTTTTGATGTACCGAGCGGGCCCACTTTTTGTCAACGGTCCATTGCAACACACGAAAAACAGTTGGGGAAAACAAGTCCAGGCGTCACACATTTTTTTTTTTTTTTTTTTTTTTTTTTTTTTTTTTTTCCTTTGTTGGTCAGTTTGTTCTCTTCCGGCTGCTTTTCACAGTGCAACAGATTGGTGGACTTTTATCTGTCTTGTCCCTCTTAAAGTAGGGATTGCCCCTAGACTATAATGACCAATTCCCACCTCGATTTCTTCTGTTTAGCTTTCGTCCCTTTACCGCCACTTGCCCTTTGATCGTCGTTTGTAATTCATTGCCCTTAAGCGGAGCCATTCTTCGGCTTCTCCTCCTTTTCGATCGACTATAAGTTCCGTGCTTTATAAGCCGTTTCTCTATCTGAATTAGGCAGCCAAGGCGCATCGGACCATGGTGTTTGTTCTTTTTCGGCTAAACCGTTTGCTGAATTAAAGTTTACCATATTACGTTGTTTGCCGCCTTCGGCTACTCTTCTGCCGAATAAAGCTCCCGGGTCGGTGCGTTTTGCAGTTCCGGGGTCTATATACGGACATACATATATTTCGAGACTACCGAACCGACACCTCGTGTGTTGCAAACTAGTACCACAAGGCACAGAATTGAGCTTATTCTTTTATACCAGCTGGTCTATTCCAGTCTATCGGGCTCCTGAACAATTTACATCCCCTTTGCTTGAATGACCTCACCGAACCAAAGGTCGACGAGGAATTGAAGACGAGTTCCGCACGAATTGCTACGTCGCAGTAGCCCATCATGGCACGATCAACGACGTCGACCTTGGTGCCGCCCCCGTCCACCTTCGGCACATCAACAGCCACGTCGTCATCACAGCATCTAGATGACAGAACGGAAAAGGGCTCAACAATCGGAGACATGGTTCTGCCCAAGTTCCTCGACAAAGCGACCATTGAGCGTCTCGGTAGGCAAAGGCCAGACTCTTTTCCCAACTGGGTTTCCGAAACGTTCTTCATCTTCACCATCGTCATGTCCATGATGATGAGCGAGTACTTCATTGGAGGATTCAACATCGTCTTGCCTCCAATCGCGGATGCTCTCAACATCCCCGCCTCGTCACGCACGTGGCCAGCCGGTGTCACAAACTTGACAACAGCAGCTCTCTTGCAGCCGTTTGCTCGACTTTGTGATTTGTACGGCGGCCGCGTCGTCTTCCTTTACGGTCACTTGTGGCTTCTCATTTGGTCCTTGGTGAGCGGCTTCAGTCAAAACACGAACATGTTGATCGCCTGCCGAGCGATGCAGGGCATAGGCTCAGCGGCCTTCTTACCGGCCGGTCTAGCCATTCTAAGTCAAATGTACCGGCCGGGTCCGAGGAAGAATTTTGTATTCGCCATTTACGGTGCTTTCGCTTGCGTCGGTTTCTACTTTGGCATTTTTGTCGGCGCTCTTACAGCTGAGTATCTCGACTGGAGATGGTATTTTTGGGTCGGCGCCATTGTTGGTCTCATCATCAGCGCTGCAGGGTTCCTCAGCATTCCCAGAGACTTGGGCGATGTCAATCCTGAGGCAAAGATGGACTGGCTCGGCGTAGTCACGATTGTCCCTTGTCTTGTGCTGATCGTCTTCGCCTTTACAGACGGAGGTCATGCCCCTGACGGGTGGACAACGCCGTACATATACGTCTCCATGATTCTCGGCATCTTGTTCCTCATTGCGGCCATTTACGTGCAGGGCTGGGTGTCGGAGCAGCCTTTACTTCCACCTGAGCTTTTTAAATCAAAGTATATGAAACGTCTCATGGGGGCCTTGTTTCTATCCTATGGCGTGTTTGGCCTTTATTTGTTCTACGCCAGCTTCTAGTGAGTTTACATTTCTTCAGAGGCCTGTGGCAGGCTTTTTTTTTTTTTTTTCCTTTTTATCGAATCCAATCAAGCTAACGAATTTACCTTCTTATCGCAATTGCAGCATCGAAAGCGTTATGCACATCACGCCCATTCTCACCGCAGCCTGGTTCACGCCCCTCGCAGTAGGTGGCATGTTCCTGGCCATAGCTGGCGGTCTTGTCCTACACATTGTACCCAATAAGGTTCTCATGCTTGTTAGTTGCTCGGGGTTCATCTTGTCTGTGCTCCTCTTCGCCCTCATACCCGACCCAGCCACCTCTGGCAAGTCGTCGGTCTCCATCTATTGGGCATACATCTTCCCGGCCATGATGTGCGGCACCATCGGTGTGGACATCACCTTCAACGTTACGAATGTCTTCATCACGACCGCCATGCCTCGTCGACATCAAGCTGCTGCGAGCGGAGTCATCAACAGCCTCTTGTATCTCGGCATCGCATTCTGGTTGGGCATTGCAGAGCTCGCCATCTCGACCACCGTGAGGTCGCGAGGGGGGGCTGACAAGGTCGACAACCGCGAGCAGTACCAAATCGGGTTCTGGACCGGGCTCGGGCTTGCCACCGCGTCGCTGGCACTGGTACTTAGCATTGAGATGGGCTCAGCCGAGGCTAGCATGACTGCGGATGAGAAGGCCGAGTTTGAACTCAGATTGCAATCGGAGCAGCAGTCCGACCAGGAGCAATAATAGCATGGGAAAGGAAGGAAGGCGGGACTAGTCCTTGGCGTTAAACAAGAGGCTCAGAAATTTGAGCATGAAGTCGAGTGCGCCATTTCTTTTTATCTATTTAAAAAAAAAAGGAGCATTTATACACGGCGTCATGGCGGCGGATACATGACAGTTTTACAAGGCACATATTTCGTGTCGCCGGCATCTTGGCTAAGCGAGCATACCCAACGTAATAGAGTCCACGAGAGGAAAACAAGACAGATCAGATAGCATTACTTGTTCATGAGTCCCAAGCCCTGATGCATCATGCCACAGCAGGGTTGTCATCTGCCCCAAGCTGCTCGTCCTACTTGCACCTACCTGATCGATCGTGTATCGTCTTGCCGACGCATGATGAATTCTACAGCCGAATATACTTTCCAGGTGGCATCCAAGACCATCGTGCATCGACTGAGCAGGCGTCGTCGTTCCAGTCACGTACAAGCAGCGCCGGTGAGAACGGACTAGCCTAGCCCGACCGGGCCGCATCGACTCGGGCCAATGCTGCTGCTATCGACGTGTATGCCCGGCTGTAGAACTGCATACAACCAGTCGGGCTATCTACGCACAAGGAACTCTGTCGGCTGAAATAGACTTGTTTTTCTGTGGTACGTACCATACAATGCCATTTACGGTTGACGTGGTCAGATCTGGGCGGGACGGCATGGACTCATATCATAGCAGTGTCAATGTAATGCGATTCACCGGGTCATCGAGGCGCAAAGCAGTAACTCCTTGCGGAAAGTTGAAACGGAATGATACTTCATTACTCCATCGCCTCGTTCAATACGGGCATATGCTAAGCAACATGAACTGCGGAAAGATGTAAAATAAACACCGCGGTAGCTCCAAACTTTTTTGCATTTCCTTGAAAGAAAAAAAAGGATCATCTGTCGCATTTGCGCCAAGGGATATTTCAGCGGTAAAACAAGCAAAAGCTCCACCAATGATTGGGTAAATGATAAGAATAGATTGTATGGGAGAAAAAAAAAACATAAGATTAGAAAGACTTCATGGAGTTTTTTTTTTTTTTTTTTCCAAGATGGATTTAACAGACCGGCCATGTGCGGCCTAGAGCCTTCATTTTAGCCATGCAGGCCGCATGTTCGTTCCCTCATCAGCTCCCGTCGCTTCTTGTCCTTGTCTGCGGAGTACATTAGCGTTGACTGTAGTAAATATTATATAGATCTGAAAGTTACTCACCACCATCAAAGACAAGGAACTCGTGTAGCGCTGAACCAGCAGGGACCATGGGCAGAACGGGAACCTTCTTATCTGTGACGACCTCTAGGAGAGCCGGCCCGTCGGTATTGATCAGCCACTTCAGGTATTCGACCATGTCGGCAGGGTTGACGAGACGGCGCGCTTGGATGTGCATGGACTCGGCCAACTTTTGGAAATCAGGGTTGACCTGATGAGTATGGGCATAACGGTCCTCATAGAAAAGATTCTGCCATTGTGTAACCATGCCCTGCTCCTCGTTATTCAGTACAATGACCTTGACGCCGATTTTGAACTGGGCGGCTGTAGCTAGCTCTGTCAGGGTCATTCCAAATGACGCATCACCATCAATGTCGATGACGAGGGCATCAGGCTGCGCGACCTTGGCACCGATAGCAGCAGGCAAGCCATAACCCATGGTTCCAAGGCCTCCGGACGTGATCATGGTTCGCGGGTGTCTCCATCGGAAGTGCTGGGCAGTCCACATCTGATGTTGGCCGACACCAGTGGTAATATACGTCTTGTGCTTCAGATCGGCTGTCAAGTTGCTCAGCTCTTCAATTAGGGTCTGGGGTTTGATGACACCTCCACGCTCGGATCGCTCATAGTGCGACAGCGGCCATTTTTGCTTCCACCCCCGAATCTTGTCAAACCAAGCTTTGCGGTCTTCCATTGATCGTGATTCCAGTTCAGGCAACAAGAGCTTCATGCTGCTAGCCACATCGCCTTCAATTGCCTCAGTCGCTTGCACGACCTTGTTAATGTTTTTAGGCATTATCTCAAAGTGAACAATACCACCTCGTTTTTGCGCAGCCGCAGCCTTGGCACCAGGGGCAAACTTGGCAAGGTTTCCAGTTACGCGATCGTCAAAGCGACTGCCGAGAGCAAGGATTAAATCGGCTTCTTGCATAGCCATATTAGCGTATGCTGAGCCGTGCATGCCTAGCATATGCAAGGATTTCTCGTCTAATTCGTCGAAGGCTCCAAGGCCATGCAGAGTCGTAGTGACGGGGATGGAGCATTTATCAGCAAGCTCTTTTAAAAGCTCGGGGCCGTTCTCGGATTGAATAACTCCTTGGCCTGCGTATATGACGGGCTGCTTAGCGATGTTGACAAGGTGAGCAACACGCTTGATAGAAGCTTGCAGCTGCTTCTGGCTATGCTCCATGACTGCGCGAGACGCTGCGCTAGGCAAGGAGGGCAGTGCGGTTTCGGTGGGAATGGCTCTTCTTAAAATACCAGCGGTGACATCCTTGGGCAGGTCAACGAGAACTGGGCCGGGACGACCAGAAGTAGCGATCTCGAAGGCTTCGTTAATCCGACGAGGCAATTCAGCAACGTTCTTGACCATGACGTTCCACTTGGTGCAAGCGCGGGAGATGCCTACAACGTCGGCCTCCTGGAAGGCATCGCTTCCAATAGCCGTAGTAGGGACCTGACCGCAAAACACGACCATGGGTGTACCGTCAGATAAGGCGTCCTGCATTGGCGTAATGACATTGGTGGCTCCAGGACCTGAGGTAACAAGAACGACACCAGGTCTACCGCTGGCTCTGGCATAGCCTTCAGCCATGTGACCAGCGCCTTGTTCGTGTCTCGGCAGAATGAAATCGAAGTGCTTTGAGTTATGGATGGCATCGAAAACGGGAAGGATAGCACCACCAGGGTAACCGACTATAATGAGAAAGGAACGAGACCGGTATTAGACAAAGCTGCCGTTGGAGAGAAAGGGGAAAAAAAGACGTGCAAGGACATCGGAAGAGGCAATGCGACGTACAGATATGCTTAACGTCGTGTCTTAACATCATTTCGTGGAAGATTTCACCCCCAGTCTTGCCGATAAATCTAGTCAAAGAACACGTGGTGAGCGCCTTTCTCCGACCCGAGCTGAATATCATTTTGTCACATGATGATGAATTGAGGATTCTACTTACGACTCATCCATGTCATTTCTAGACTGATCTGCCAATGGCTGAACATGGCTCTGGCTGTCGATGTTGAAGGCAGGACTCGGCACGGCGCGCACACGACTACTCATCCAATTCCAAGTCAGTTTCAACAAGTTTCTGTTGAGAAGGTTGCATGCAATGTGACGCCAATGCGAGCAAGGGAGGAGAAGCACGGCCGTTTGTTAAAAAAAAAAAAAAAATGAGAGCGGCAGGTGTACTTACGGCGCAGCAGAAGTGGCAGTTGCAACAGTGGCCTGATTTCTTTGGCAGGCAGGTATCTTTCTCGAAGCCTTGACGGCAGCGGGCGTGGTCGTAGAGGTGAATGAGCGAGTTTGGCCCACGGCCTTCAAGGCCTTGGAGGCCTTGGAGGCCTGGCGGTTTCGGAGCATCGCGAGATTGGCCGGGACCAGCTTATCAAAAGCTTGTCTCTAGTCGCAGGGAGAGGGGCGGTATGAGAGGAGGAGAAGGGAGGATTTCGCGTCAATGGCTCATACAAAGAAGGGGGGGCCTGCGCAGGCGAGGTAGGCCTCCCAGCGGCAAATGGGAAAAAGTGAAGCTAAAGATGAAAATAAACCTGCAATGCTCAACGGGCGGCAGGAAGAGTTTGGATAATTGAGTGGGAATGGGAAAAAAAAAAAAAATATGTGGAGGTCCAGCCAGTCACCGGTCGCCGCTCCGGGCGGGCGGGTCCACTATCGGGCGGTATAAGGGAGCCATGGTGTAGGGGGCACCCGGAGGGCGATAGCGGCCTCTGGTTAAGTCACTACTGTTGCTGCGAGCGAATTAAGGTGGCAAACCGTTTGCCCTTTGCCTCTTTGCTCTGCCGCCCCATGTGGGGAACCTGGCTGTTAGTCCCAATCACAAGCCGCCGTCGGCATTTGTCATTTGTTCTTCATAAGTGCGGTGGCGAATGGGCTGGATCCCTTCCTGCTGCCCGTCAAAGATTTATTAAGCAAAGTTGTGCCGAAGGCGCAGCGTTGCGCCTGCAAAAGCGTGCCTGCCAGCTTTGCCTCTCTAATGAGAGGTCCAAGGTTCTACGCTACCAAGTTCTGATTGGTCTAGAAGGCCTTATTTTGCTGTAATTAGCTAGAAAATTCGAAGCCGGTATACGCGTACCTCATGATGTGGTTGCTGTGGTGTTTAGTAGTGCAAGAAGCAGCTTTACTCGCTGCCATCGGACCTAGTATGTACCATTTGAATGACCTTATAAATATAGGCCCTATTTTTCTCTTTCTCTACCAGTCATGTTGCTCTGTAACAGCTAGAATTAGTGTATCTATAACAGGAAGCCTACTACTGTTAAAGAGGTACATGTAGGGATATACACTGCAAAAAGACTCATCTTTCTTATAATATACGTACAAATAAAGTACCTGGTATTCCTACTTTATGTCTTATCTAAAGCACCTCTATAAGTAGCTTTGTAAAATCATTCCAAGGATTATATTGTACAAGAAAATAGAACTGCTCTGTACTTTAGGCTAATGTATGCGCTATAATTACGCCAAGACCAATGAATTTGCTTCGATTCGTGTATCAGAGAGCCTATGCCTATATCTAAAACCGAGTGCGTTCTTATCAAGCTTCCGGGCTTCCGGGCTTCCGGGCTTCCGGCCTTTACTGAAGCATACATATATATAGTCAACTTCACTAAATTTTATGTTCTCTTGTAAGACACCGCCAAAATATTTTCTTCTCCGATCAATTATTTGCCTACAATGAAGTTCAGTGCAGCTATTATTAGCTTCTTACTGCCCAGCCTTGGAGCATGCAAGACCCCTCATAAGAGAGATAAGGATATATATTGTTGCGCTACTGCGTGAGTTTACTCTGCAACACAGAAAGTAGCCTACGCTAACATTGTATTAGTTCGTACCAAACAGACGTTGCTCGTATACGAGTTAGGAGAAAGTTTCTTTGGGTATCTGACGAAAATTATCGCGAAGTACAAAAATGGGATTTATCGGGGAATGGTAAATGTACAGCTCATATTGTCCCTAGCATGCAGCCGCCTCCGACGCAGCCAGGCGCCTGGGACGGTTGGTTCAGCCAAGGTGTAAATTGTCCAACATTTACGAATGTGAGGTTTGACTTTGTGTATGACCCTGCCCACGATGCCGAATGTATATAGACACAGTCGCTTTATCTTCTAAAGCTTATTATTCATTATTCTCTAAAAGTGTGCCGTGTGTGTTTGCAATACAGAATCTGCGGTCTCGGCCATGATTCGCCCCACGCCCCACTTGGTGCTGCGATCTCGGCCTGCCCATTCTTAATGCTTTTCTCCACATCTCACATCTGCAAGAGTACCTAGAAGTACCTAGGTAGCTAGTACTCAGTTCGTGGCATCATCCTGCGCGTCTGACTTCGCCGCATTGAAGCAATTCAGACAAGCTATTGCCAAATGGATTTATTCAAAATGAGCTCCAGGAAGCCGCCATAACGTGAAAGGCATCCCATTTCCTACCTCGTCAAGACCTCAAATGGTATATTCGTTCTAACGTGTATAAACATTTTCACCCAACACCGGGAGTTCATAAATGGTATCTTCAAATGGACGAATTGTCCGTAAAAAAAAAAAAAAAAAAAAAAAGGTAGTTGACGAAGATTGAGAGAAACGGGTAAATTATGAAAGTTTTTTTTCTGTTGAAATAGAGCTACGCAAATAGAAACTGACAAAATCGTGTCAATCCAGTGGCGGCTCATGAGAGTAATTCGTCAATAGTGAATGTCGCCCGCTGCTGTAAAAGACCCTGTTGTCAAACGAATATCGAAATACGTCACGAAGTGTGCCACAACACAGAAATGCTGAATTTGTTCCAAAAACTGAGTCCCCAATTAGACCCAGCAAGGCAAAGCAGGTGATAAACGTAAGAAATATGGATATAAAAGCCTCCTAGTCATCAGGTCATCACTGAGAACAAATTTGTCGAGCATTTTTCTGCGTCATGAACGCGGCGTGTCGGTGAGGAAACAGAAGAGCCGCAGGAATTGACGTTGACATGATTCGTTCCCTACATGCCCAGCATTGAAGGTGCCAATTCTTGCGGGCCCGGGCTCTCATGTGGTGTACATTTCTTAGCTGGCCAGAAGCTTTCCATGTTGACCACTCTGCTCCATGACGCTGGCCGCTTACGAGGAACCGGCGCTGCTGGCCGAACCATCGATATCTGGCTTGTATTCAAATTATAATTGTACATGCCTTGAGAGACGGCAGTGTGGTGCGCATAGGGATCATATGGCTCTATGCTGTAGTGGAATTGGGGCGGATTCTGCTCCATCTGCATGTTATACATCATTGATCCGCCTTCAGGTGCATTGACTTGTTTCGATAACCCCTGTGATGCTTCTGGAGCAAACTTTGGTGCATCGACCGGCCAAACTGTCTCGTTCGGTATCGGAAAAGGTGTGCCAGGGTGAGGGCCGGAGGGGTTATCGTCACGCATCACAGTGTATACGAGGCTGCTATTACAGGGGTTTGATGCTGGAGAAGTCGGACTGGCATTTATGCGACCACTGGCCGGAGCGATGCTGGGTCCCATCACGCTGACAGGAGTGGCGGGCCGAGACGAGCGTTTTCCTTGCCGACTGGGTCGTCGAAACACTGTCGTGGATATGCTTGATCGACTCCTGGCACTAGTAAGAGCAGATGTGTCCCCCTCTGCTTTGGGACTTTCTGCAACTCCAGCATTGTGATCAGATGAGCTAATCAGGCACGTGCTGCGGTAGGGATGCTGGAAATATATGTCGATTTCACCCGGTGGTGGAGTACCTGCGTTCGTGAAGGGTGCAGTTCCAAGAATGAACGCCAGTCGGACAATGTTCGAGACGTCATCTCCTAAATGGCGACATTCCAGCATACGCTTCAGTTCCCCAGATGAACGAGGCCGCCAGTAGAGCTGCTGTCGTTTATCTTTTGGCCAGATGCAAGTCTTCCATATCGATTTTACTCGTGACTGTCTCAACAAATTTTGAATCTGAATGCGGTACTCCCAATTTTTTACATCAAACCCTTCCTCGAAATGCTTGGCAATATGATCAAAATGCTTGTATCGAGTGGTAGAACCATCTTCGGCTGATTGAGCTTCGAATAGGCGCTCCTTGCACGTGGGAAAGCCGCAAGAGAAGACCATCTGGGTACACAACTCCGTCCGTGCTGTGCTGTTGGGCAGGGCCCTCATTCGATGCGCTTCTTTGGAGTGAGTACTGTAGGCTTGTTCGGTAGAAAACGTCATGTGGCAGCCTTTTGTGCGGCAAATCCAGACCACGTCAGCTCCGTGGAAATTGCGCAAGTGCTTCTTAAAATCGCTTTTGCGTCCGAACCCTACCGGGCTATTATCGAGGAAACACATTGGGCATTGATATTTCTTGGAAGTAGGAGCCAAGAGCCGTGGAAAGGGGTGTGAGGTGATATCCTCCGCAGGCAACGATGAAGGATCCGCAGCTGGTGAGTCTAACCATGATCGCTCAGTTATTATACTAGGCTCCGTGTCGTGCAAAGGGTGGAACTTTGGAGACGTGTCGGGCCATGTATACTGTGTGCGAATAGAGGCATCATCTGACTTGCAGTGGGATGCATCAGATCCGGTCCAAGCTAATGATGGGTCACTGATGCTGCTGAAAATAGTGCTCGCGGAAAACGTCGAGTCTCCAGCTGCAAGGCGTGAGGATTGCGTTAGTACTTTGCGCATTTGCTCTGAATTAAGTTTTTTTTAAGAACTTTGGTTTACTTACAGGACGCGGGGGATCCGGTTAGAGCACATAGTAAACTGGGCACGCCGTATTGCTGGACCAACCTCAAGAGTAGCTGTTGATCTTCTTCTGCCAAGGGTCGCACGCTGGCATCATCTTGTGGTTGTTTTTGGTATGGAAACATGGCCGGATTATGTGATGCGAAAGAATATAGGTCGCAACCAACCTTCCTGTCGTTGCAACTCCGTTTCCTACCGAGGACCAGATCAAACCGAAGTCATCAGTTGAGACGACTTGTGAGCAGAATCAATAGTGCAGATGGTCTTGACGCCCGTGGCGATCTCTCGCACCGAGATATCGATGTGCCAAGGACAGCACTTCGACTTAGGCGACGCCCCACACGCGCAACGGCGTGACAAGATCTGCGACGGGAAACCCGAGGACGAACCAAGCGACAGTGAGATGAAGACTTTGCAGTAGCATTTACGATGGACTGGCGGGCTGAGGGCGCAGACTAGACAGGGAAACAAACGATAGTGCGAGAGTATCGAGGATGGGCGCAATCTCGAGCTTCGTATGCACCGACCGTGTCCACCCCGGTTGTAGCGTGGCGAGCTCGGGAAATTATAGACAATGTGAAGAAACTGTAAGCGCTTAGGAATAAAATATATTAGAACATGAACTAAACTCGGTAGAAATGGAATTGAGTTGGGCAAAAAGCCAGGGCACCGTGGGAAGGGATGGTATTCGGAGAGGGAAATAGAAATCGGGACCGTGATGGAAGGATGACAAGAAAGCCTAGATAGACACTTGCTTCCGCTAGATCTCGCAGAAGGTAAGTCTATTACCCCGTAGTAGTCTCAGATATCTCTGAGTCTGATTGCACGGAGAACGTGAAATGAGGGCTGATGAATGGCTGATGAATGGCTGAGCATCCAGACAAGTCAGAGGTCTTTGCAAGGTCAAGCTGGGTTAAGCACGTCAATATGTCTTCGACCACGTAAATGCGGGCTGGCCTAGCTCGCAAGGCAGGCGCGAGGGTCGCGCCGCTTCTTCGCCAGAATTCGCTTCTGCAACCCGAAACCGAGCTAGCTTCTGGGGCAAGGAGCTGGGCGTAAATCAACACATCCCCCCATGTTCTTGTTTTTTTCTTTCTTTTATTCTTTCTTATTTTTTATTTTTATTTTGTTTACCGGCCGGATTATGCGGAGCCATCATCAGCACCCCCCCCCCCCGTCGTTTCAGGAACAGGAGTCATTTTCTCACCGCAGACCAGACTCAACGCATCCTGAAACGCCTTGGTCACAGACCACCCATGCTTGCTGCAGGAGACCAGTATGGAGCCACTATATCCAATCAGAAACCGCGTCAGGTCATTGTAGGGCGCGAACCACCCTTGTCAAGTCCTCATCCTTGCTTGTCAGCCCAAACCACATCCCCTCTCCCCGTGGGTGACAATTTACATGATGGGCTCGACAACCAGAAGCTCGCAGCAGAACCCATGATACAATTTGACCATCTTGTGTCCCTGACGGCTCTGGACCCCTCCATTCCGTCTGCGCCTTGTCTTTTTCGGGCAGGGCGCGCCGACCACTCCGTGCTTCTACCGTTTTTTCTAGAAGAGTTGCGCATCAGCATGCCTTTGTTATCTGCTTAAGCTGTTTAGGCTAGATCTTTGTCAGTGCTTATATCTTTTTGTTTACTAACAGCTCAGCTCGGAACAGGTACACAACGGCATCATCGGCCTGAGGTGCAATGCCGGACCCTGCAATGTAAAGCAACAAGAACAACAGCAGCACTCAGCCTTAATAGAAATGGATTCTTCCATGTCTGCTCCATGACTTGTGTCGGGGAAACTTCCCTTTCGCTTTGCAGAGCTGCAGCAGCAAATGTTTGTCGGCAGCTAAATACAGACGATGCCAGTGACTCTTCAACCTGGCCATGACCGCAATAGGACGACGACACAGGACGCAAAACGGAAAGACAGTCGAGCGATCCCGCCACCTCTATGCAACCATGATGCGTGCTTTAGCACGCTAAGCGTGCAAAAAGGCAAAAGGCAGGTCACGGGACCCGCACCTCCTTCGATGCATGATACATGCGAGGTACTTACAAACAGGCTCAATAGCTGCCTAGAGCGCGTTTAGTGGCATTCCTGATTGTGTACCGCTTTGTAAAACTTAGAAATTGCTAGTATTTCTATTATAGTAATGCTTGCACGTAAGCTACAGTTCCTTTTATTACCCCCCTGTTATGATTTGTCAACTAGCTAATTCGTGACCCAGCTGTTGTCACCTTATCCTTATCGCAGCACATTGGGGGCTATTACGGCATGGTGACTTCCCAAAAGGGATAAGCGTGACAGCCTAGCCCACTTTGTCCTGAATCGATGATGACTGGGGGGGTTGTTAACTGTACATTACAATCCTTGAATGATTTTACAAAATACTTGCAGGGGTGCTGTAGACCAATTTGACAACAATACAGGAATAGGTAAGACATAGACGTGGAGATAAGGGTACTTTATTTTATAGGTATATCACATAGAAAGAAGTATCTATAGGGTAGTGCTTATATCCTGTATATCCCTCTATATGCCTCTTTAACAGTAGTAGGCTTTCTATTGTAGATGTACTAATTCTAGCTGTTAAAGAGGAACCTAACTGGTGGGGAAAAGTGGGGCTTGTAGATTTGTAAAATCATTCAAGGGTTGTATTGTAGACTGCTTGAGCTTAACTCCCATTCTCCATAAGTCGGCTCCGATGCCATCGATTGCACGTCAAAGCATATAAAAGCCTAACCCCCTTGAGTAATCTCTTGAGTGATGGATGTTACAAGTCTGCTCACCCAGGGGTATTGTCAGCCAATCGAATCTCATCTTGCAGGGTTGTTCTAAGACATTGTACGGCGCAGTGTTAAGTAATCCGTGAAAAAAAAAAAGCTAAATCTACGGACCAAGTCATTCTAAGCTTTCTTCATATCATACTAACTAAGTAATAGAATCACCAAGACATTTCGTGTATCGTGATAAGCTTCGACCCTGCCATGTCTTGTATTTCTGTCAACCCATGTCGGGGGTTGTGGTGATGTGGCAGCACAAGCATCTGGACGTAAAGCCGTCTTGCCATCTGCCGTAGCAGCGACAACGTATCAAAGAGCAACAGCAGGGGCCAGGCTCAATTTGTGTCCAACTGCCCAAAGTGTCACGAACTGGGACTGGCAAGGATTCTGCTTTGTCAGCGATTATCAACTAATCTATATTAAATACGGTGTCTCATTGCCACCGACGGATCATGCATAGGGAGATCTCAGGAGTAAAGGATCACCTTCAGCTTTGTTATTGAACATGATTTGCTAGAGCGTGGCACAACTTGGGCCTCGACCGTGAGCCAGACTACAATCTTGCGTGTCAGACTGCGTCCCAGTCAGTGAATTGAAATCCAAGTCCGCCATGTACTGTTAGTGCCCGTGTGAGCTGATTACTCACCATTCATTCCTTTTTCAAATGTTTCGCGAAAAAATTGATGACGGGGCATCCCCATTGCATCACGACCAGTCTCACTTCCCACTTCACACAGGGCATCAACGGCATTCTTAGAAACATATCAGTTCATTTTCCGTGGATTTAAGCTGCTCTGCGCATAATAGTACAAAGGGTTATCGAGATGTTCGAGACTTTTCGTACAAAAAAACAATAAATGTCGCACCAAGTAACTGCGCGATCAACGCCGGATAAACGATTTGGTCGCTTAAGACGCCCGACTAAAATGGTTGACTCACTCACACCTTTCCAGACCACAGCCTAGATCTGAGGGTTTAATGACTAGCTACACCGGTTTTGTCGGCCGCCGTACAGTAAGTAGGTCAACTACCCGGAGCGAGCTACACCTCAGCACAATTTGAGACGCAACATAATTTGAAAGCTTTCGACGTGGGGCAGCGATGTCCTATTTTGTGCAGAAAAGGTCATTTAATGAAAGCACAAGGGGCGATTGCTCTATAAGGTAAGGCGCAAATGGAGAACAACGCTATTCCGTCCTTAGTTAAACACAGCCGATATATCCAAAGCTAATGATCAAGTAGGGAGATATTCTGGGCTATCTCGATAATGTAGCGCAACTTGTTTTGAAGCTTTGACCGCGTCAGACGCCAGGTTTCTGAAGATGATTCTCAGGCTTATTGCTTGGTGTAGATGCGGGCGACGGGATTCAGATCAACGGCCACGCCGGACATAGGCTAAAATAATTGTGAAACTAACAGACAATACACGCAAAAAGCCCAATGTGATTAATTCATGCAAAAGTCTTGAAGCCGTTTGATTCTACGACAGATAGTACATACCGAGCCAAGAATTAGGCGGTGACGTTGCCGCGTGGCTAACCATTGATTTATTTGCTCGGTGCAAGCCCTGGTTCGATGCCGACCAATGTGAGAGAAAGGATGGTGAAGGACCAACAGTCATGTGTGTAATGAATGGCCTTGTGACGCTTGCTGGGATTTCGACTTTGCGGGGAGGCATATGGCCAGGCGCTTCCAGTACTAATGGCAGCAAACTGTGCAGTTTCCACGCTTAGAGGCTGGAACATGAGACTTCTTGCCTTTCTCTTAAAGTTATTGGATAGCTCACAGCGACAATACTAGAATATCTCATCAAGGGCGCGATAGAGGCCAGAGGATGAATACGGAAAGATATCAACTTGGGGAACTTCCAAGAAACACTTTTACTTGACATGGCTTAGGCGGCTGTTTCCGAGGCGTAATCTGAGGTACGAAATCATTTTGCACAGTAAGCGTGCCAGAATTATCAGAGGCGTAACGTTGTCGGTGGCCTGGGATTGAATTCAAAACGTATTGGGACAAGCGGGATTTGTGGCCGTGATGCCTCCACCTGACACTGACCAGACAGACCGCCGCTACAAGTCTTGCCAGATGGAGGGCAGCCGGCCCTTTTCACCTTGTATTTCAAAGCCTAGGTTTTGACTATGCAAGGAATCTCCTTGAGAAGATGCTATTCACAGTATGTCATGGGCAGGGCGTTGCCCAAGACACCAGTGGCTATCCAGCCTGGCGATTCTGGGGCCAAGAATAATGTCTTCAGACCACGAATCGAGAGTGGTCAAAGGCAGAAGAGACCTCAGGTCAGTAATGTGACTCTTCCATATCAGTCTGATGCCATCGTCATCACATCATGGAGAGTGACCTCTCGCATAAACAGCTCAGCAAGACGGCTTTTGTACAGCATTTGCCGCCGAGAAGGGGAATCAAGCAAGTCCTTGTTCTATATTCAAAAGCGAATGGCTCATTGCACGCTGCACTTTCACTAGAGTCCATGCTGTGGTGATGTACTCCTCGCACCAACCTTCGAAGAGCCGGCTAGACTAGTCCTTGAAAATCTGTTAATCTTCCGCGGCGAGGCGACTTGCAAGAGTCAAATGCAGTCCGCGCGGTAAATCGCAATTCGGTGCTTCTGCCACGACTGCAACGCGTTTCTGGCGCCCTCCTTACAGAATTATTACACTCCCAGCCCGGAGATTCCAAAGTGAGTGATGTATCGGCAGATGATACGATTGGGCCAAAAGCGTCCGACAAACATTGCTTCTCAGGTCACGACACTGGTCTGCGAGGCAGCGTGATGAATCGCTAGTTCTTCCCAGGAAATCATGCGTTTGTACCTTGCGGGATGTAATTCGTCCATCACATATGCAGTCGGCTGCTCTCCTGGCCACAGCCCATACCAGAGGTGTCAGGAAATGAGCGCGTGCGAGTTCCGCACAGCGTCTTCAATCACTGTTGGATTAATTTCGATTTTTCTCACATATATAAAGGTATATTACAGAATCCCCCTCCCCCCCCCCCTGATTCGTTGCCGCCGAAGCTAATGTTTATGCTTACAACATGGATCAGCAGTTGGTCTCGAAACCGACGGGGCTTCCCAGTTTCGCCCATCGGAACATGCCCGGTCTGAAACGCCGTCTTTGTGTCTAGAACCGATTCCCCGACAAGTCAGCTGTATCCGTCTCATGTGGCCTGTCTGGGAGACCACACGAGCAGCGGACTACAAGTTGTCTCGTAAGTAGAGCGCCCGCTCTCCGACGGAACACACAAGTTTCGTCGAAGCAGGCGTAGTCATTGGTGCAAAATTCTAGCACAACGTTGCCAACTGGTCGATTATCCTCCGCGGACGGAGGGCGTCGGACTGGATGGATCTGACCAGACCTCGCTTGCATCACCGGCAGCAAGGCTAGCAAGGTTGTAGACGGAGAACTTCCGGGATTCGTGTGCTACGATCGACGCTTATTATACGCGAGATTACAGCATCCGGTACCAGCAGTCAAATAGACCACAGGACAATGACCGATGGCGCTGCTTAGATTCGAGCTTAACTATCAATATAGGTCTATAGGGTCACAGTCTTCCTGGTACATCTCCCTACGACGTAGAGCAACTTTTACCAGTTATAGTAGCTTTGTACGGAGTACGTTTACGGAGCATCTCCGTACGAAACGCCGGAAAATTTTAGTCCCTATGTAAAATCATACTAGGGTAAGGGCAAGGGTTTGTGAATACCAACAGCTGGATTTCGTGCGCCTCCGGAATCAGCCCCGTTGGCCCGAACAAAACAAGAAGCACTCTTGGCTTCTGAGTTCGCTGACTCTTTTTCGTTCCGCTTCCCAACCGCAAGTGATCGGACCCAACTGGAGGGATAGAGACGCCTGGTAAGCTGTTGGCAGGTGGTCGAAACATCATGACCTCCCACGGCGCTTCAGCAGGGCGCCAGCCGCGTAGCTGGGTTGGGGAAAGTCGTGACATTTGATATAGCCATGGAACGATTTATATTCTAGCGCGTCCATACCCGCGCCGGCTAAACTCAACGACTATTATAAGGCTACTTACTGTACACAGGACAGACGGGAGACAAACATGGCTACCTGCGCCAAACCGAGCGGCAGTGGCAGGGTCAAATGTCGTGTAGTTATTTAGTATAACGTCGTAGTATACTCGGTAGTCTTCCCCCTTTTTCCAAAGTGGCTACTCTATCCTCTACTCTATGGTTACTGCAATATCCCCAGATGCTCCCGCCTCTACCTTCCCTAAGGGTATCAACCCGATTCGCCAGTCGATATTACAAGGTTTGCATGCAAATCGTATTTTTTGCCGGAATAACGCCATGACGCCAGACAAATCACCGTTCCAGAGAGCCCAACTGTCCAACTAAGTATTATGCTCTGACGTCACAGTGCTTCCAAGGTCGTATTGGTCTGTTGATAAGGATGCATGCATAGCCATCTGCGAATACTCCCCCATCCATCCGTTCCGGCTGGTGTGCACCCTGGCCGCATCATTCTGGATGCCATTGCCGCTCATGTCCACATCCATACCGTCAGCGACATTTGCCGTCATTGGCTGTATGCCATGGAAGCCTTCTGGGCCGACCATTGACTCGGAGGCGTGTGTCACGGCAACGTAGGGTCCAGAAGGGTGTTGTTGATGTGGCTGCAAGGCCGCCGGCAAAATCGCCGGAGATTGACAGTACATTCCCGAATTGGGACTTTGATAAAACAGTTGAGGTGGAGTAAGAGGTCGCAGACTCGCTCCTGGATCAGAATAATGGGTTTGCCGCCCTTGTTGGCGTCGGTCGAGGTCGATGGTCCGCTGTGGACTGAAGGCCTCGACGGAGCGCGGTAGCTGGTGTGCTCGCTGCATGGTTCCATAGGTCCCGTACTGAAGACCAATATTTCTAGAAACCTTAAGCTGGCTCTCATCCCGCTCTGGATCATGCTGCGGACTTTGTGTGTGAGTTCCGAGGAGCGACGACTTGTGTCGATATGGAGCCGGACACCTCTCCTTAATAGGGGGCTCGAGTTTGCCTTCGAGGCTGGACAAGTCCCCGGTATCGGATCCCAGAACTATCATGAAACGTATCAGGAATGGCAGGTTCTCGAGGTGCCCTGCTTCTAAAATTTTTCGGGCAGCCATGCTCGTCTGGGTATCCCATTGCAAGGCCGGCCTCTGCGACTCAGGCCATTCTTTCTCCCACAGCGCAGCTACCCGAGATTGTCGCAGGAGATTGCGCAATCTGGTCGAGTAGCTCCAACGGCTGCCGTTGGATCCTTCTTCGAAATGCTTGACCACATGCCCCGAGTACTCCTTGAGCGTTGCTGCGGCGTCTTCCTCGGAGAGCGCTTCAAAAACTTTGGTGCAGTTCTCGAAGCCGCAAGCAAAGACTGTTTGAGAACACACTTTAACCATGGCTTCATCAACATTCATGTGTGAGCGTCCATGGGCGGTGCGAAGATGTGTTTGGTAGGCGCTTTGCCAGTCGTACGCCATTTTGCAACCGGGATGCTGGCAAAACCAAACGGCATTCTTGTTATGAAAGTTCTCCATGTGTCGTCTCAGATCGTTGCGACGCGTGCAAGTCTTTCGAATATTCTCCTCCGCACAGAATCCGCAGGCGTAGTCCATCCTCCGAGGCGCAGCAGGGGGGGCTGCTGATGCCCGGTCTGAGAGTGACGGGCGACGTGACCGTTGTGAAGAGTTGTTCCTGGCAAGCGTACGCCTCGGGTACGGGGCCTGTGTGGTATAAGAAACACTGTGGCTCACTGATCCTGCTGATTGGGAAGGTATGCTATCTGTACGAAACTGTTGAATATCAAAAGAAGCATCTGGTGGTCGGCCGTGGCCTTTGGACAAGAAGTTAGTTTCTGCCAGAGCGAATTCTGCTCTGAGAACGTGGACTCTAGAGCGGAGGTTGTTCCTACCTAGAGGACTGGAAGACGCCTCCTCGTCAAGTAAGCGATTGATCTCATCTCTGCCGCATCTTTCCAGCAAGTGTCGGATGATAAGACGAGGATTATGACCATGAATGAAAGGCGAAACGGCTAAAGGGCTTTCGGCCTCCGACTCTGGAGTCATCATGCAGGACGGGCTAGAGGCAGAGGACATGATTGTTGATTTTTCAGTCAACAATAGCTATTTGAGGAGTTGAGGTCGCGAACCAAGTTCAGAACAGGGTCTTCAAAAGCAAATAGGACCCGGAGATGTCCCGCGCTTCGTAGAGCCTATTGAAAAGAAGAAGAAGAAGAAGAAAAGAAAAAAAAGAAGCGAGTTCGAAATGGTAAGCGTCTATAAGTGGTTACTTTGGGATTCGATGTATGGCGAAGAGTTGACGGCGCAGGTAGCGGGATCAAAGTTCTAATAAGCACGAGTGCTAGCTGGGCGTGACAAGAGATGGCTATATACTGCTGTAGTCGCAGTATTGATAATCTGTCGATGTGGCTGAAAATTGTCGAGCAGGGAGTTATGTCGTGTGGAAGGACTTGGGGACCCCTTTTCTGCTTTTATTTCCAGCGTTATCAGCAAGAGAATGACAAAGACGCGGGGTCCTGTCCGGGAGATGTAAGCATATTTATGGCTTGCGGCGTGGCTTCGGGTCAGAACAAGCTCTTTCATCGTATACGACTACATGTTTTAAGGAGGAGTCAGCTCCTGGGAGGGTGGTCACTCCGTGGCACCTTCACGGGAACAACAACGATATGTCGACGGGGCAAGCCACGACCCGGACCTCCCAAGCTAAGGCATGGCATCCATCGGGGACGAAATTGGTTACAAGCCCATGAGTGAGGCTCATAGACTGTACTGTGCGGAGGCGTGGATGCGCGCTGCAAGCATCGGGGTTCAACTGGGGGTGGAAGAAGGGATACAGATGTGCCCTTGCCCGAACAAGGCTTGGGATAGGATGGAGAGAAATAGTACCGAGCCCCCTGTCTTTTAGTATTATTACCATTTCACTTTTTTTCTCCTTTTCTCCAAGCGCGTCTTTTCTGGGACTGCGAAAGTGTGATAACGAAAGTGGATGATCGGGCGAGCCATGCAAAAGTCGTGATTCCGACCGCGTGCGCTGCATACATTCTCGACGCGTGATTGAAAGCTCATAGACAGTAAGTACTCTGTACTACCATTGAATTGAATCCGGTTTGGCACTGGCTTGCAAGGTACAGCCAGGCCAAGCCGGACCAAGCCCCAAGCTTAGTTCTCACGAACAAGGGGGTTGTGGAGGTATGTAGCAACTAGCATGCTACCCAAAACTACGGAATCCCGGAAGAGGGAGAGTATTCTCCGTGTAAGCCATCCCCGACGCTAGTTGGGAGGACGAGCTGTAGTAAGGGCAAAAAGGAAAGTCAGGTAAGAGCACGCACAGTGATATTGTGTCCTTGGTCTTCGTATCACGGCCTTGTCTCCGCCCAAGCATATCCTCGTCTTATCCTCGTGTACAGATAAACCCTCCTGATCGTGATGGGCAACTTGTCACATTACAAAGAAATGCAGGCGCCCAGGCATTCCATACCACTGAATCAACCTCGGATAACAAGATTGACCACGACCAGACTTCAATCCCTCCTTGGCAGGGCAAGTAGGCACAATAGATCTCTCTTCACCAGGTAGTCAAAACGTGTGTAGGAGCAGTGACAACTAATAATTTTCTTCTCCGTCTCTTCTCCATCAATTTTGGCATCATGTTTGTACAGCATCTAATACTCCGTAGAGCCCAGGTATTGGACGCAATCAAGTTTTTCACCTTGGGAGAAGCCAAGGTTGGCCACAGTGTGGTGACAACCACGAGTCGAATCGTGTATCACCACGCATGCTGCACGTTAAGAACCCTTGTGTCGCCCAATTCCCTCCCATTTTCGGACTCGGAGTGCCTTCAAATTCGCTATGCTGCTTAATCAGAATAGCGAGCGAGTCAGGTAGGGAAGACGGAGGTGGTACAGGTGAGTGAGAAGGTAGGTCACGACGTGAAATCCTTTTGCCAAAGGAGGAGAGTCATGCAAATTATCTGCATAGTATACCCCGGGATCAGTACGATGCTGCAAGCAGTGAGGAATCTGCTGTTCCGGCCAGGCTCGAGCCCAATTCAAGCAGAAGATGCCGCAAGGAACGCCCCTTGTTGGAAAGTTGAAGCCTGTGCAAGGTGTGGTAAGACTTTCTGGCGAAGAGGGTCTCTCTCTCCTCTTTCCGGTTTGTCAAACATAGATGATAAAGCCACATCCCAGGCGCGCGCGCGCACGTGTGAGTTCACTCGTGCATGCTATGTTCCCATGGCTCCCCATGGCTCCCCATGGCAATACAAGACACGACATGGTTGTAGCGTGTGAGGCTGACGGCGCTCCATCTTTCGTCACCTGTCGTGTGCTCATCCATGATTCACTCATGATCCATCTATGACTGTCTGGCTGAAAATTTCAACATGTCCTGCAGTATTCTCCGTAGGGGTGCATGCGAACTTTGCAGGCAATGTTTGTGAGACAAGTGCAGCGCGTGAGGCCAGTTCACGCTAGATGACGTGCTTGCTGACGGATACTTGGTTAAATCCGAGAGAGTTGACGCTAATATATGAATCAGTGTTGATCAAGCATAATCGACGCCATCGCTCGTTTGACAGCTCAAAGCCAACCGTTCTCATGACGTGCCACAAGATAATAAATATGGATGTTGGGGGCTAACTGTTGCGTCTTTCTTTTCCTATAAGGGGGGGGTGGTGATGGTGTGTGGACTCGGAGAGACAAGACAGTGACAACCGTTTGAGGTCTCACCAATTATAACTACCGGAGAAATCAGAGAGAGAGAGCAAAAGAAGCATCACCGCAGCCAAGTGAGCTGTGCGCTGCTGGAGATTGTTCGGCGACCAAAAGGTGAGCGGACAAACAAGGAACTTGGATGGAACATGGGACCTACCGACAACCCAGTTTGCCAGTTTGTCTCTTTTGAGGGCAATGGGAGAGCTTCTTCCTTTTCCCCTTCCTTGCCAACTTCTCCTTTCACTTCCATTCTTTCCCTTCCCTTCTTGTCCTTCCCTTCTTGTCCTTCCCTTCTCTTCCTTCCCTTCTCTTCCTTCCTCTCTTCCTTCCCTTCTCTTCCTTCCACTTCCCATCCCTCCCCTCCCTCCTCGACTTGCTCTTCACCATTACTTTTTCTTAATCGTCCCTTGTCTTTGCCTTGCCCTGCTCCACACTGTCAGCGCCACGGGGCTGCCGTGTGCTCGGGACGGGATGAGCGACAGGGATACCGTTTGTGGATGGTGTGGTTGCTGGTTCGAGGGACACTAGCAAGAGGTAGTCCTAAAACGCACGTTACTTACCATCGGCGACGGAGAGCTGCCAACAAGCTAAGCAAGGCACATGTGGCGTAACGTAGAACCTGAGTTTTTTTAGTATTTTAGTATTTTTTTTTTTTATTTTGACATGGATGATGGATGATCCGGTCTTGTCACTCCTGCGCCTGTTCCAGCGCCTGCTGCCACATTATCACCGACGCTATCAACATAATGAGAAGCAGTATGAGCATCAACAAGCTTTCCAGTCTGCCACGTTTTTCAGAGTGTATTGTCACAACTCACACTCCCTGCTCACTTACTCATCCCTTCAACAAAAAAACTCAGCTATTGATTCATGATGCTGCCGGGTGAGACACGATGAACGGTTGGATCAACGGTCTTATGACCATGATGACCGCGCTGTCTCTTCGTACCATCATCCATCTCTCTGTTCTGAATGCTCTTGGGTATCATTGTTGCGATATTTATTCTTAGTGGTCGGCATCCCCGGGTTGATATTCCATGTCCTTGCTTTCGGCTGATGGGGTCTCCTGGAGTGGTGTTGTCTGCCTGGTTTCATCAAGCTCGTGATATCCTGTAACGAAAGAATTGAACGGAGTCTGGGACATGCATATGTAATCAACCAACTGGCCGATCGACAGATGTACCTATGGCACGAACCAATGCATCTGCCATCCATTCCCTTGGATGCCCAGGATACCCAGGATAGCGCATTCCACTCGTGTCATTTGACATGGGGTGAAATTACGCCATTTCAGGAATGGGCTCGATACATGTCGTGGTATGGCAGGCGGAGACGGACATTTTTGTCGCTCTTTGCCCCTCTCGGACGGGGATGATTTGCCCAGGCCAAGGCTTATTGGAGGTGCAGGTACCAAGGGATGGGTTACTGCCAGCGTCTTGACCATGGGCACAGCTTTCCGAACTTCGGAATGTGTATTCGGTGCTTCGTCATTCCAGCGTGGGTGGGAAAAGAGAAGAAACAAAGGTTTACGTACTAGGCATTACCATGATGGTCTGAGTGGGTGGAGTCGCGTGTGGAGTCGCGTGTGGAGTCGCGCGTGGTGGCCTAAGGCACGCATGTAGCACACACCATGCATACGGGAGTAATGCTACATATACCTAAAAATATCCAGTACCACACAGTCTTATTATTATCAACATCATCATCATCATCATACATACCACACACTCACCTTCCACCTAACCGAACCGTAACAACTGACCCACGGCATGCCTTTGACAGAAGCCGTTAGACGACAACAAGGCCACGTCACCATCTAAGCGACAGAAATCTACCGTTTCAGCCTTCCAGCCGTGTCTCCAACCTTTCAGCCCCAGACGGGACGCTTCCAATGCGTCGCTGCATTCATACCGATACTCATGATAACTTCTGGTCATCATAGGTAAGGTAAGACGGGAGGCCGTCGTCCGGGGGCAGCACTCGGGCTAGTGCTGAACAATAAAAAGCAACATGGCTTGTAGTCGTACAGCTGGAATGTAACCGTCGCGACAGCCAGACCAGGCCCGCTCCACGTGGCAGTGGTAACCAGTCTCTTGATGTTCCGTGCGTGCAAGATTGAGGTCCATTGGCAAGACCCGCGGTGCCACTTGTTGTTACCTTGCTGGGTTGAACACATTGTTGGTGTTGTAGGGGCCGGCCCTTCTCCGAGCAATCAGCCTCTGCAAGGCGTACCGTCAGAGGAGCTGAAACCCCATGCCCGGAAGGTATCAATGCATTGCAACGTTTGGACCGGCATGGCCATGCGCCGGCTGTGTAGACCAGGCAAGAGAGGGCCCTGATTAATAAACCATGATATCAGAAACCACGATCCCTTCCGATTTGAAAGGTGGGGTGCGGCGATGTGTGAGTACGTGGGACAAGCGTCTTGGATCGCCAAGACTCTTTGACGGCCCATGTTTCTATTCCTGGTTCACACATGCGCAGTCGGTGCTCAGTAAATCAATGACAACTTCTAATTAAACAATGTGGGGGCGGACAGCGCACGCCAGATTCTTGATGCAGCGAATCCCGAGTTGAGGCCAACCCTGCAGTCACTTGAGACAAGACGAGGTTTTGACTCAATAAATTTCCAACATGAAAACCACCAAGCTTGGATTTTTTTTTTTTTTTGATATGCCCCCCCGTGGATGCTGATCATGTCAACGTGAACAAAACATCAGTACTTCCAGCCAGGACCAGCAAATCTATGCGGGACGAGAACGGTGCTTATTGCCTTGATTTCCCATTCTGGTCCACATTCCAAGAGCCGGTGGCGAAAGCGAAACATTTCTCGACTGTGGTAAAGTACGAAGCACGCCTCTACGGAGGCAGATCATGGACCAAACAAAGCACCAAGGCCTCGAACAAGGCGGACGGATGCCTCCGCGAATCCCTGACGCCATGGGTAGGCAGTAGATATCTTGGATGCTACATTATCCATCCCGTTCAAGTGTGGCCTTGAAGTACCCAAGTACCTAGCTACCCTCTCTGTAACCTCCGAGATAGGTACGGTTGGTTTCGGTATTTACCTCTTGTCACCAACCCCATGCGGAGTTGCGTCTATAGAGGCATGATGCATGATTTTCCGCAAAAGCGCAGTCGGCCTCCCAGTTGCGGCTGACGGTCCGCCACTTCGGGAAGTGGGAACGTTGAAAAGGGGATGGAGAGGCAGGGAGGCAGGGGCGTCAGGAGATGGTCGAGCCTTCTCGTTTCGAAGAATGAGGGATTGTTGATCAGCCACATGCAGGCGTCCCAAACAATGTGCCAAAAAGAACTCTTGCAACTCCACAGGCTCATGATGATGGGTTTTTTGCTTCTTCTCTTTTCCTACGCAGACTCGGCATATTAAGACGTCAAGACATACAGCCGCGCATCAATCAGACACAGTTCTGCTAATAGGCATCCCTCTTCCCACGTCCTCAACCTCGATTTGCCGTCACAACTCCCAAGTTCAAGAAGTTGTACTCGCCGGTTGGCAAAGTTGGTGGTGGCGCCATCTGTGGCTGGAGCCCGTCATCAATGTACTTGTTACTTCCAGCCAATGGCAAACCCCACGTTTGCTGCGCGCTTCGTCCCGGCTGGCTTACAGGTGGGGGGGGGGGGGGGGTAGGGGTACGCGTCCTCAACAAGCGAGCTGCACGAGTATCTTGTATCGCAGGCGATCTTCTCTTGGCCAGCAGTTTCAGCTCTAATCTTTCTTCCTACGCTCCAACTTGATACCCAGCCCTTCCAAAATCAAGAACAAGATGCAGCTGCGCCTGACCAAATAGGGAGGCGCAAAGCCAGGCAGTGGAAGCTACATACCCTATACCCACTCCATATCACAGCACGAAACGAAACTGAGCGGCATTAAGAATGCATGCACGGTTACGTCCGATCTCCTTTTGCATTAACATGTTTCATGTGTGACGGTGCAATGACAAAGGGGAAGCAATATTCATGCAGCTTGCGCCCACGTCGGAAAGCCCGGAGAAAGCTGCGACGTCTGTTGCCAATATACACAAAAAGGAAAAAAAAAAAAGAAAAGAAAAGAAAAAAAGAAAAAAAGAAATAAAGGGAAAAAGGGGAAAAAGGGGATTTTTGCTTCTAGAAAAGAGCCCCGCGTTTTTCTTCTTCTGGCCATCGACGCATCGTCCCGTCTGCTTAGTACTCCGCCGCATGCACCAAGTGTTGCCGCGCAGCTGCGTAGTGTAGGTGTCATAGCTGCATGCTGCAAGCTTGACACGGCACCACCTGCGTGTAATGTGCTATCCAAAAGCACTTGTCGGATCCCTATCCATGTCTTTGGTCTGGTGTTTGACATCAACAAGCTGCAGACTTGCAGATGGCTGGATCCGCAATTCCCCATTGTGCATACACACATCGGGGACCCACTTCCCTCTTTTGATTCTAGGAAGAAAAAAAAATTTTCGCATCGGGTTGTCCGCCTCGCACTGGCCACGGGGAATCGACAAAAGTCGACTACTTCTGACATAATCCAACCAAGGGCTGATAAAAGGCTGTCATTACTTATTTTTCTTGTAGAATTTTTTTTTTTCCACGTCGTCTGCCTTGTGTCACCGGCATCAAATACAGCCTCACCCTCTTCACTCCAATCCGACGACACATTCGCTTCTAGACTTTCGGCGGTGGCTCAATTTACGGGAGGCTATTGACAGCCATGCACGCGTCCGATGCAGCTGGGCACAAATCACGAATGTCCGTTTATAAACGTGACAGGAGCGCTTCTCTTCAAGCAACGCGCTGATCAGTAGACGACGGCCTTGGTCCATCTTTTCGTCGTCGGAAGAAGAAAAAAGAGGTGGAAATTAACGGAAAGAGATCACCTGGGATCCACTGCAATCTATTACGCTGTCATTATGCATTCACTCGTGATGACGGGATCAATTGGGCTTACTTTGATGCGTAGAGCGTCCAGCCGGTTGCCGACTTTTCGCATCGATCCGCAAGTGAACTACGTATTTGCACCGATAGACAAAGATTGTTATTGTACGGACGGTCTAACCGACCAGCCACCTGCTGCAGGAGAGCATGTCTCCTCCCAATCGGTAATGTCTGTCATGAAACGGGTACATGATGCTGCCTGTCTTTTTATCGTAGGAAATATGCACAACTTTGGAATGTACAAGTCCTATAATACTTTGAAACCTGGAAGGGGCGCTCAACATGCTCATCATAAAGTCGACTCCAGAAGCCTCAGCGTTTTCGGACTACATATCCATCGTCAACCAACAGTATCGTCTTGCACCAAATACAGAGCACTGCCTCCTGCTGGCCGGCTCACCACCATAGCTTGCTCCTTCTCCTCATCCGTCAGCTGCAATTTGGAGAAATACTCCCGTTCCAACGCCGCCTTGACGTCGTCTATTTTGTCTACCGGCACCAAGTGTACGGTGCAACCGCCCCATCCTGCTCCCGTCTGTCGGCTACCGTAGGCTCCAGCTGACAAGGCGATTCGGCAAATATCGTCGTTCTCAGGGCAGCTATTTTCAAAAAGCACCCGACAAGATTCCTGCGTATCATTCATGATGCTTCCCAACTCTTGATTAAATGCGGTTGTGTCTGATGCTCCCGTGTGGAGCGGCCGTGCCAGCAGTGCGTAGAACTTTAGTACGCGCAATGCTTCAGTGAAGACGTGGAGGGCACGCTGTCGCAGCTTGAAGCGGTTTGCCCTGACTGGGATCTTGCTCACGAATCGACTCTCGAGTTCAGGCACGGTCATGTTGAGAACCTTGGCTATTTCCTCTCGTACGTAGCCCTCCTCTTGTGTGAGCGTCTCTTTGGTTACAGCGACCAACTTTTCGAGCTCCTCTTCCTTGGTCAAACTCTTTGCCGCCAAAGAGTCAGATGAGTTGGCATGGTAAAAGTATGTATCGTGGAAGCCCTGAAGGCTGATTCCCAACGGTCCCGCATCCTCTGGAAGCTGTGTGCCAGGTGGGTTCAAGACTGCATTCAAGTATGCCGCGGCAAAGCTGACTTCAACGACGCGAAGGTTGTAATGAATCGGACCGGTGACATGCTTGTTTGCCGTGACAAAGCTTTGCGCAATCAGGAAACATAACTCAGGGTTCGTCGGTGGCAGTTTGACCGTGTGAGCCTCTAGTTGAGGACTGAATGATACAAAAAGCGCTGAGCCCTGCTCGGAGAACACAGAAGCGGCTTGGTCCATTCTGTTAGTGATTCAGGTCAGCCTAGGGGATGATGATGATGAGATTTGGTTCACTTGGTGATTCTGATTCGAAACACCTAGGTGATGCGTCTTACCCTCCAGAATTAACACCGACTGCACGCTCACTGAAGATGGCCAACTCGGTCAACTCCTTTTTATCTACAGTCTTTTCGCCATTGGCGTTCATGACTGCCAGTGCGCTTGTCGTGACGATTGCTGCGCTTGAACTCAGACCACCACCCACGGGTACTGTGCCGTCAACCATGACCTTCATATTGCAAGGTTTGAAGCCATGGCCATGCTTCTTCCGAAGCAACTCCAGGGCACCACGAAGACCGCTCTTGAAGTAGTTTGTCCACTCGAACTTGGTGGCGTCGATTTCTATATCGCCATCCAGGGGGAAATCGAAGTGGCCCGCGGGGAATTTGGAGTCGTCAACGTTGGAGATTTGCACATGAAATTTCGAGATTCCTTCTGCTACCGGTGTGGCAGCCACTGCCATGATGGCGTCGGCTGTGATGGCCATGGGCAAGACCGAATACAGCGAATAGTCGATGTGTTCACCGATGATATTCACTCGTCCGGGAGACCGGGCAATGAAGCTGGCCTTATGACCATGGACTTTTTCGAAAGACGTCAGCAGCTTGTTCCATCTCGTCCCCTCGGTGGCCAGAGCTGCGTTGGGGTAAATATCCGCCAGAGATTTGGCGACGGGAACAGGACCGGACATGGTGGTTTGGTTTATCGAGAGACGGTCTTGTAGTGATCTTTGGCCTATTTTGTATACAACTTTATATCTCGTGAGTTGTCTGTTTGTTGTTGTTGTTGTTGTTGTTGTTGTTGTTGTTGTTGTTTTTTTCTTCTTTTAATGCCTTTTGCTTCGTTGGTTCCCGATGCAGTGTTACTGGTCTTGCTTCGGAAAGCTGCTGATTATGTTGGCGTGTCTCGCAACATTGATGACATGGAACCCCGCAGATCACACACGAAGTTGTCAGACGACACGAAAACTGCTGCCCTGTATGCCCCTCCTGTTTGGCTTGAGCTGTTTGCTTAAATCCTACTCGGTATGGATAAATTGCAACTGCGACTGCGACTTCTCAGAGCTCGCTTCGAGGCTCTCATTCCATTAATAGACGCGCTGTGCGAGATCGGCTAGGTTTAGGATAAATGCGTGCGGTCGCTCCGCGTATAAAAAAGGCCTAGAACAAAAAATTTGCAGCAACCGATGACCTCATTTGGCAACTTTGAGCCCTGGATGAGGAAAAGCTCCTCTCTGTACCCTGTACCCTGCCCGCCCCTATTTTTTCGGGGCCGTTACATAAATATTACGACACCATCTCAGGCCCGGTCATTGTAGATGTACAACATGCTTAGTACAATGGGTGTATAATCAGACTCTGTAAGGCCGGGCGCTACTCCCCAAAGACAATCCTTACGTACTTGTTGCAGAAGATTTAAAAAAAAAAAAAAAAAAAAAAAAAGAAAGAAAGAATAAAAAAGAAAGCCCGAGTTCTTTCTGCTACTTTTGCTAAAACTAAAACTTCCTCTTCCTCTGCAGCTGGTTACCGCTCAAGTGATATTGCTCGGAGCACGAAGTCGTGATTTAAGTATCAGTGGATTTTGTTATTTGCGCCCGCATATTGGCCAAGAGCTTGTTGATGCCTAATGATCAAGCGTTTGCCATAAACCCGAATCTACAAATAATAATCGAAATTACAGATTTTGATGGGAAATCAAAACCAAGGACAGCCTGCAAGCTAGGACGTCGCCTAACCGCCACAGTGTATTTCATTCGCCCAGATCCGTGCAATGTCTCGGAAACCATTCCGGTAGCAAAAAGACATAAAAATGTACAAAAGTGATAGCTTGGTCCATCCTGATTTTTTCAACGGACATAATCGAATAAGCACCATCCTTATCAACAAGAATCCAGAATTGGCTTTGACCTGACAACAGCTCGCTGCTGGCTTTGTAGGAAAGTCTTCTGAATGCCTTCTTCGTCAAGAATCCCCAGTTCAGCGCCATAGGCTGATTTGATCATTGGCCGCGGTAGTTGGCCGCCTAAAGCATAGTCCACATTTTCGTAAGCAAAATCGAGGGCCTCGCGGAGAAACAGGTTGACATCAAACTGCGAACCGTATGCCAGAGCAGGATTATTGAGCATTCGAATGCTGTGATGCCATGTCCTCAGATACATTGATGTGACCCAGATGAATGTTCGTGAGGCAGTGTCATATGATTCCCACGCGAGCCAGTCCAAGTACCAGGTCAATTCGCCGCACAGAAGTCGAGGGATGCGAAGGACTCTTACGAGACCGACAACCTGAGTCCGTAGCCGTGGAGATGCGTTGATGTGCTGACGATCAAGAAGGAAGACTGGCGAGCAGGATTCATATCCCGGGTCGTGAGAACGTATCAAGTTGTACCAGATACCGTCTCGATCACCGCGGTGGAAATAGAGACCCCAACTGAATTCTTCCTGGGCGAGATCCTGGGCGCAATGAGTCTCGTATGTGGCTATATCAATATCGTAGCTTGTACCATGGTTTCGGCCGTGGACTCGCGATGTAGTGCTGCCATTGAAAGGTCGTGACAGGCTGATCGTGACATAGATGGAACCAGGCTCGAGATCTTTGACAAGTTTGCTCATGTTGGTGAAAAAGACAAGCGGCTGCTGGTAAAGGAAGGGAGACGAGCGATTGCGGTACCGAAGATGAGGGATTCTGAGCAGGGAGGTGTTTGTTTCATGGTGACACCCAAGAATCTGTTGACCTCTGGAATACAAACGACCCCAGCCAGCGTTCACTTAACAACGGTTAGCTGTAGCTGGCTGACCGACAATACCTAGCGGTCTGCCTGTCCAGTCAGCTGGCAGGCTTATCAAAGGAAACATATTCCCTACCTTCTCTTGTCAATCCGAAAGACCTGCACTGTTGATGTATACAGAGACAAGTGTCGAGTGCCGCTCCAATAGGCGCGCATCCACTGCGGCTGTTGCGGCTCCCGGAGAAAGGCGTCTCCTTGGTCTACTGCAAGGTTTGTCTAGCTAAAACTGCAGGTAGGTGCCCAGATAGCGGATCGTGTGTACATCGTGGCGCTCACCGTCCTTGCGCTCCTATCAGGAACATCGCTTGGAATGGTGAGGCTTCACATACTCTTGTAGGCTTCCTAGCTTCACAGCCCAGCCTACCCTATGTTTAAGTACACGTACCTAGGCAATCTAATTCTGACAAAGCAATTAAAAACAAATTTTATGCAAACCTTGCAGTGCACTAGTGCAGAGGTTACAAAACTAAACAGTATACTTTGAGTAATTCACGCTCTCCGAATACCTTGCTACTGCATATATATGTACTGCATATCTGCCTGCATATCTGCCTGCTATCCTGCACATTAGACTAGATGAAATATTATGCTGGACCTGGTTCTTAGATCCAACCCCGCATCTAAAACAAGCCAACTGATATCTCTCTGGCTCCATGGCCACCCAAGCATTAATCAATCCTTAGTCCCCATTGGGGGATACACTCCGATTGTGGCAGCAGTTCTGTAATAACGACGGCTTGAAAAAGCCTTCGTAGAGCCTGCCTCATCCTCGACATCTCACCAAAAGCTGAGGTTGGCTAGTGATGGAGGCAGGCACCCTGGCTATTGCATTCACGCAGCCAAAGTGAAGATGGCCTATGTACGCACGCACTGACCTCGTGGAGCTGTAGATGATGACACGAACTGCATGCCTGGCGGAACATATAACAATTGCGCCCCCCCCTTCCTCCCCCCCTTCCTCCCCCCTTCCCCCCCCTCGTCGCTTGTCATGTAGTCATGCATGACGACGTGGCCGATCTGGGAGGCATTAGAACAAGAAAGTAGACCTTCTTAGCGCCTCGTAGTCTGATATTGTGGAATCGGCCCCAGGATCAAGTGATCAACCGCCCACAGCGTTCAGCTACACCAGGCGATTTGCCGCAGGATGGGTTGACAAATCAGACATGGTCCCAATCTGGCATCCAGGCGAATGCTGCCGACTATGCTGGGCACCTACAGTCGAGTCAGGTGAGAAAATTCTACTCTGTCCTGCATCGGGCAACGGGTGCAAATTCGATCGCCATACCTGCCCTGCATTCGTAAGTCACAAGAAAGGCTAGCACAGCAGAACAAGACAGAATAACGGGTCTCCTAATGATAGTTATTCGGTGTCAGAGACGGAAATCCATCGAGCATCGAAGCTAAAAAAACGAAGCAAGGGTCCGACTGACTTGGAACCTAACGAACGGTCAGTCGATAACCAGCCTGACGCTTCAAGTGGCCCGCTCGAAGAAAGAACAATCCAGTTGAGATTCGTTTCTATAGGTCCTGGTCCAAGGATCGCCTGTCGTCACACGTTGATCTAGACTTCTTGCAGCAGCCCACCCATTGCCACAAGCGTCATTCGTCGCCACGCCTAAAGATGTCTCGAGAACCTTATCACGGCCTAAATTGTCCAGGTGTGAAGATTGAGGGGTTTCGTGGCGGTTTGTAGGCGGGGCAGCAGCAGGCGATTGGGTGTCGGAGGCACCCCGCCATTCGGCCAAACCAGCCAACCAGCCAACCAGCGAGAACCTCGACTTGACGGTGTCTTCTTAAAAAGGCTGCTCCTTCCTCGTTCTTGCCGGTGTAGCCTTTAGCCCATCTCCTTCCTACAAGAATTTTCAAGCAGTCCCAATCTCGTCAAATATTTTCCATACAAAACAGTGCTCCATCTACCAACAATCTTCAACAAACAGTTCAACATGGGTGACTGCGGCTGCTCTACTTCTGGCTCCTGCAACTGCGGCACTAGCTGCACTTGCGCCAACTGCCCTGTAAGCCAAATCTTTTGTCAGAAATCACCGTCGGTGATCAAAGGATGACACTGACTGATGCTGTTCCAGCACAAATAAGTAGAATTTCCACACCTCAAACTTGCACACGAGACGGGGTCGTTGATTGCAGCAGGGCCCTAGGTATCATTCTATCCTGGCGTCTGGATGAACATCGTCGGGTTTCTTTAGGTGTTCTATCGAGGGGCTGGGGCATGGGTCATTTGGACCTAGAAACCTCTTGCATTGGAGCTGGTCGTTGTCCATGAAGATGACTTTAAGGCAGATAACAACGTCAGATTGATCTTTGTGCTTCAACAGTGGCGTACACCAACTATTCCTGTGACGAAATCTCCAAATGGCCCAGCTTGCATGACTCTGCGTGCCAATTCCCTTAAAGCTTACGTACCTCCTTTCGTTACGATGAGTCTATTTTCTCACCTCACGACAAGCGCTGTGCACGCTGTCGGGGAAATATGCCAACACAGGACTGATAGAGCCCTCGACCGCCTTCTCCAGTTCTTGATCGTCAACACTGAATCTGGACGGGTGCTCTCCACCAACCTCCTCAAATACTGTAGTGCTCGGAGTTTCCGTCAAGAAACTGGCGTCCACTAATACTCTTGCAGCAGATAAAATCATCCCGGCAGCGGCCATGCCAATCCAGGTCCTGTTAAATTGACACAGCTCTATTTCATCCAGGACTCCAACGCGCTCATACATGCATGCTGTTGCTTCCATGGAAACGAATTGTTGCGCCAAACTAAAACACCATAGGCCAGTCATGAGGATGCCATAGAGCAAGTTGACGTAATACGGTATACGGGTGAAGAGCGACGAAATCGTTCGGACGAAGACAATGGCTAAAGATAATACGGCAATTGAAACGTTTGTTTCCGTCACTCTGTCCAGGAGATAGACATGAACACTAAGAGATCTGTGGCTCAGATATATACCGCCTTGGAGGAAAACTGGGACAGAGACGCATACCTCATAGCCAGCTTGATGGCAGTTTGAAGCGCTCCGGGATCTGCTGCAGAACATAATCGTGTATTCGTCTCCGCGTTGCACTCGATAGTACCTGGTACTCTTGAGTTGCGCTTGGATTGATCAGGGGCGGCACAGGTTAAGTAAACGATTGTGAGCACAGAGAAGCACAACTCCGTGTACAGAAGCAAAGCCTGGATCTGGCCTCTGATTGCCATGCTGTTCATTTTCTGCCAGCATAGCCACCTAAACTAGACAAGCACTGTCAATTGCAAAAGTCGCGAGCATTGGCCGATATTTATACATGGCGGCAAGCCTTCTCAACACCCAACCCGGAGTAAACAACGTGAAGAGTTTGTGGCTCGGGTGGCTAGAAACCACAAAGGTAAAAACTTGCTCATTCTCGCGCACTACGGACGGAGATGCGGGACGGTCCGTCGCTACTTTGATATTGATATTCGACAATATATAGACCTGTGGGCACGTATAATTGTGCCATCATTCTTGCTCGCGGTGATATGTAGTCACGCTGCCGGTACATGCATGATGTGAGTCGGAATTTAGACCTTCCTCTTCATCGGACTAGGCGTGCCGCATAACCTACCGAGGTAGACAGGTACCTAGAAACACAAAATAGATCCTGCTACTGCATGGCTGTACAGTAATTCCCGACATTCAACAATGCTGACCTTTGTATTTTTCCTCTCGGCAAGTATAACCCATCGTAAGGCACCTTGTCACGTTTAGGCATGACATTCACATTAGAGCTAGAGATCACTTACCTGATCCTTGAAATCTCCTTGATACTGTGATTGATAGTTAACCGCGAATTGGCTCATTTCACGGCGATCTTATAAACGGCTTCTTTCCATACCATGTTGGCGTGCAAAGTTTCTATAGTCTGCTATTATTGATGACAGGTTATTGTTGATGACAAGGCCAGGGTGCTCACAGTGGAGCTTCAACCCGCTTCATAATTGGCCGGGCACTATTTGTTGCGCCGTGGTGACATCAGCAAAAGCAAGAACGACGATGCCTCGGAATGTTGTGGGCCAAGCTCTCCCTTAACTCTGACTGTGTGCACAGCGTTTGTGTTTCTAGCGCCGGTTATTTTTGAAACCAAACTGTCTCCTTAACGTCGTTTTCTATCGATATCCCACCACTCGCAACGCCGTTTCCGGCAGATACCCGACCGAAAAGGTCGCATAAGTAGCTGTTGGATTGAACAGAAATTTCCTCGCCAAGTATGAACACTTGAATTGCGGGATACGATACTTTTCTTCGACCAGTCGGCTCGTCGCGAACGGTCTCTTCGTCGAGTATCATCCGTCACTTCCGATCACGATGGCGACTGGACATAATGATGTGTCACTACCGCCCGAGATACTAGAGGTCGTCAAGGCGGAAAGACCGGCGGACGCTCCAAAGCGATGTTTTATATGCTTGACCGATGAGGAACCATCCGATCCTTCAGATTCCTGGGTCGATCCTTGCCCATGCACTCTTGAGGCGCACCAAGACTGCATGCTGTCTTGGGTGTTGGACTGTGAGCGCACGAACAAGCCACTGAAATGTCCCGTGTGCAAGTCTACCATTGAGATGGAAGGACCTCGCGATCTGATCCTTGCATTCAATGACTTGATGTATAAGCGCTTCACCAAGACAAGCCCG
This sequence comes from Balansia obtecta B249, assembly GCA_000709145.1. NCBI lineage: Eukaryota > Fungi > Ascomycota > Sordariomycetes > Hypocreales > Clavicipitaceae > Balansia > Balansia obtecta. The sequence continues at coordinate 42,177 of JFZS01000103.1, forward strand.
TACCTTCTCTTGACTGGGATGTCGATGGGTGTACAATTCAGCCTCCAAATGTATGGCGCTTTGGCTTTATGGTCCTTTGCGGGAAAGGACAGCGTAATGCGTTTCTTGCTGGGCCCAGACATGGTCATTGATGCCAAAACTGGAGGGGGCATGCGAATGATTCGAGAACGGATTTGGAGCAGTCTTGTGTTGATGAATGTGGCACCGACACTGCTCTTTAACCAGTTACTGCCCAATTTGAGCAACAAGATTTTCTTGCCAACGGCTTCTTTGGTATGAGGCAATGAATCTATTCGAGGCATTAGTTTTCCCTCTGAAACCAAAAGCCTTTACTGACTACTGTCATACAGTACGGCATGTATCAGATCATGCATAACGAGAATTTTCTAGTCTGGCCACCGTCACCACAGCTGGCGATGACCGTGTTTCCCTATATTCGCTCCATCTATTACGATTTCTGGCGCGAATTTGTTCTGCCATACGAGGTCAAGCTTAATAGGCAAATTCTTGGGCTACCACCAGTGGATCAGAATAATGATGCTCAGCAAAATGGGAACCAGCGTCGACAGGCGAACCAGAATGGAGAGGGCGGTTTTGTGGGACTCCTACAAGGGCTCCTCGATGCATTAGATCCCAACGATGATGACGACGATGCTCAGGTCAACGGGTTGGATATGATGAACGGGCTAGCCAACAATGGAAATGGAGGACAAGAAGCAGGGGTCATGTTCGAGCTGCGAATCGAAGAAGTCGCAGAGGACGAGGGAGACGTCAACGGTCACGACCACCAGGTCAATGGAAATGCAATACACGTCGAGCTAGAAGTCGAGGCTGGAGGTGAGCTGGAACAAGGAGACTTGCAAGACGACGCCAGACCTGGTGGTGGCGTTGAAGGCCAGGAGGAGCAGTTGCGACATGCAGCTGCACCTGAACCCCCTTTAGCCGCAGTAGATGCAGTTCCAGATCAGCACGAGGCCCCGCAGGCGCCTCCTGTTCGAAGATTAGGTATAGGGGCGTTGTTGTCTAGCATTTCGAATGCGGTAGTCAGTGCCCTGATATTGCCTGGGGTGTCATTCGCCATGGGGGAAGCCTTGCGATTAGTTTTGCCAAAAGCCTGGACAACATCCGCATCGCGCAACTCATGGGCAATGTACGTCGGATCAAGCAGTCGACCTGGACTCTTGCAACAACAATGGGGCCGCAGCTTGGTTGGCGGATGTCTCTTTGTGGTTCTCAAAGACGCTGTTCGGGTTTATGCCAAGTCTCGGAGGGTGGCAGCGATGGCAAATCGGCGCGTCAAGAATGTTGACCGGAAGCGCAGGGGAAAGTAGAGGACGGCTTATGCGTAACCTTGTGTTGTTGGGTGTGTCGAAAGGCACGATGATATTGACCTCGGTAGGCAGAGGTGGGGGGGGGGGGGGGGGGGGGGGGGGTATAGACATTGTCCTGCAGGCAATGGTCTGTTGAAGAGGATCGTCATGTTTGCGAAGCTCTCCTGTGTATACTCTATTCAGCTCTTTCAGATTGGCGTAGGAAACTTTATAGACGGCATGCTGGGTGGATTGTTTCACCTAGTCAATCGGTCCGCGAGCTTTGAGCACAATGCGGGCGCAGTGAGCAAGAAAAGCCATCGTCATGGATATGGTATTGAATAAAAGACAAGCCACGACCCGGGGGAAAGCATGAAGCAAAATGGGGACGTACCAAGCCCAGGTGAAATGCCTCAAATGCAACACCAGACGACCAGACGATCAGACGACCAGACGCTATTCGTAGAAGATTCCACAAGAGCATCGATACCGATACCGAGACTGACCCCACCTTCCCGCCTTCTCGCCTCCTCGCCTCCTCGCGTTCCAACCACACTCGATCGCGGGGCAACAAGGGCCGACCCAAGCCAACACGCCGCCCAACTTCCAAGCCATCTCCGTGGCCGCCTCCATCACTCCATCCTGTCCGTCCAATATCTGATACCCCCCCCCCCCGGCCGCTGCACGCAGAACAGGCCTCTGTCCTCTGTTCCTGTCCTTCACGAAGCTTCGCACCCACAAAGCTTTCCGCACGTTCGTCCCTCCTTTCGCAAATGGTACGTACGGTTACAATCCAACCCACCCCGCCTTCGAACGAAGAAGAAGAAGAAGAAGAAGGAGAAGAAACGTCGCGGATCCTCCTTGCGCTGTACAAGAAAAACCCTGTGTTGCACATTTTCTGACTTTTTTTATTTTTATTTTTGGTGTGTGAGCAATAGGCTTCTCAGCACACTTCCAAGCAGCGTTTGGCACTAGCCATCTGCGACTTCCTGTCCACGTCCGCCACCGACGGCACCCTCACCGCCGAGGATAAGGACTCGGTTGATGTGGCCGTCAACTGCATTGCCGAGTCGTTCAAGGTCGACCCCTCCGATAAAGATGCCGTACGGGCCGCCGTGGGCTCGCAGAGCTTGCTGTCCATCTACGCCGTCTACGAGAAGCTGAAGGCTTCGACCGGCGCTTCTGCCGCTGGCGCTGCCGCCAGCGGTAGCGCAGCTTCCGCGGCCGAGCCGACTGAGGAGCAGAAGAGGGAGGCCGAGAGCCTCAAGAGCAAGGGAAACGCGGCCATGGCTCAAAAGGACTACGCCGCTGCCATCGAAATGTATACCCAGGCCCTGAGGATTCACCCTTCCAACGCCGTCTTCCTGTCGAATCGCGCTGCTGCCCACTCTGCTGCCAAGGACCATGCTTCTGCACGCATCGACGCCGAGGCCGCTGTTGCTGTCGATCCGACCTACACCAAGGCGTGGTCCCGGCTGGGCCTGGCCCGTTTCGCCATGGGCGACGCCAAGGGTGCCATGGAGGCATACGGCAAGGGCATCGAGTACGAGGGCAACGGTGGCTCCGAGGCCATGAAGAAGGGCTTCGAAACTGCCAAGAGACGTGTTGAGGAAATGCAGGCCGATGAAGTCAGCCTCCCGCGTGCTTCGCCCGGTGCTGGCGCCGGTGCTGGAGCTGGAGCTGGAGCAGGCGGCATGCCTGATCTCAGCAATCTCGCCTCAATGTTTGGCGGCGGCGCTGCCGGCGGTGGTGCCGGGGGAATGCCCGACTTGAGCTCCATCATGAGCAACCCCATGTTTGCCAGCATGGCTCAGAATTTCATGAGCAATCCCGACCTTATGAATAGCCTCATGAGCAACCCCCGTCTGCGTGAAATGGCCAATCAATTCACCAGCGGTGGTGGCATGCCCGACTTGAATAGCCTCATGTCTGACCCAAACATTGCTGAAATGTGAGTAGGGCCGCAGGGCCGCTTCTTTGCTGCCAATGTACCATATTCTTCTTTCCTCCCCCGTTTTTCGTGTTTCCCTTCGGCTTTTTTCTTTTTCTTTTTCTTTTTCCTTCTGCTTCCCCTTCTTCTTCTTCTTCTTCTTCTTCCGACGGAAAGCACAAAGACTAACAGTTATTGTCGAAATCCAGGGCTCGTAACATGATGGGTGGCGGAGCTCCAGGTAGCGCTCCTGGCGGTAACCAGAACAACTCGGGGCGATGAATAGTGACTGTGACTGGAAGGAGAAGGACAAAGAGCAGTTAGGTTCATTCGCGGACAGCGGCGCTTATGCTGGGGTGCGATGCTTGAGATACCTATGCAGCCAAGTGGACAGTTGCGGTGGGTTTCCTCGTGAGAATATACATTTCTGTCATTAATAAGAATGTAGAGTATCGGGTGAATCAACATATGCATGTTTAAATCTATGTCAAGTAGTATATTTTTCGAAACAGTCAAATCATAGATTGCATCTCTTCGTCTAAGCGAATATGTCTGATTCATGCGACGTCTTATCAAGCAGAAAAAAAAAAATTCATGACGCATATATTCCAATATAGACGAGTTGCGTACATGACTCCATAGATAATGCCCTTTGAGGCTTGACATTTGTACACCGAATGCTACAGATACGTCAAATACTCTACACATAACTGAAAAATCGCCCTTTTCCGGATAGAAACGCGATAATATAAAACTCAAACCGGGGGACATCTGCTTGGTAGCAGTTGCATTGACTTATCTCTTCCATATCTCAACGACTGGTGTCAGTTTTTGAGCTATTTGCGTTGCGAGAACTACGATAGAATAGCGAAGAAAAAAATAAAAAGAGAGAGAGAGAGAGACGAAAGCGAAAACCTCTGATCTGTGTGATATTGGTGTCTGATGCGGGAGAAACAGGTTGCAAGTGGGCTGTATGTCTCATTACATATTCGATGAAGTCGCGAGAGCCGGGGTCAAGAACATCGCGAATACACTTTGAAGGGCTTTTGTAAGTGAGCGAGGATGCTGTTCGTGCTCAACAGCGCGTATGATTTTGAACAAGGTGGCAACATGCTGGCTTCGATATGCATGTTTAATTTCCAGAGCAAAGTAGGACAAGAAAATTATGTGACCCAAGTATCTGTCGAGATGATGGACCATATGAGGCAGGGAAATGCTTATTAATCTTGTTCCTACCACTTGTAGCCAGAGCGAGGAGTAGCTTCATGCGTGCAGTTAGTTCACATCTAAGACGATGCATAACCAAACAGACACACCCCACTCTCATAGTGTCCCTGATTCACCCATTTCGTTGACGAGCTCAAGGACGCTGGCTCTGCAATATAGCTCCGCGCACTTCGTCAGCGGCCATCACTTCGTCTTGACCATTCTCGTCCATCAGGATTAGCTCCTTCCTTTGAGTGGTGCTATATTAGATTTTAGTTAGAGTGGCGAAGACCTTCCGGGGTAAACTCAAGCGTAGCAGAATTCAACGTAGATTCCTGCATTACACGGGAGCTGACGATCAAAGTCAATGGACAGAGACTACAAGTGTCATGGTGACTATGCCTGGTGTATGTGCTGTGCATTTCTTGTAGCATTGGCCTCTGGTTTATCCTCTTCATTCTTGTCGAAGTCTGTCCCCTCACCTTCAGAATCCACACCCTCAGACTTGCCAAAATCGGCCGCCGTTTGCTCCGAAGATTGGTCATCTACCATTGCAGACCTGTCGTCTATGAAGTCTTGCGTATCGGGATCTTCGCGTGGACGTAGAAAGATTTGTTTTGACCATAGCTCCGCATACCTACCATTGGCCACAATCAGTTCACCGTGGCTGCCCTGTTCCACTACCCGGCCTTGTTCTACGACGACAATGCGGTCTGCGTTCATGATAGTCGACAGCCGATGCCTGGAATCATTAGTCTCATTTCAACACGACGGAATGACTCTCGTTATGCTTACGCCACGACAAAAGTTGTGCGACCCTGGCATAGCTGCTTAAGCGAAAGCTGAATCTTATGTTCTGTGTCTGTATCGACAGCACTGGTCGCCTCGTCCAACAGGACGATATCGGGCCGTCTGAGAATTGCTCTTGCAATAGCAACTCGCTGGAGTTCCCCGCCCGATAGTTTCCTGTGGTTGTCAGCACCATGAAATCCACAGAGACTGTAAAAAGTACGTCACTTACACGCCTCGTTCCCCAACACGAGTTTCGTATCCTGACAACAATGTCAGAATATATCAAAGTGACTTGTATTGAATTCAATGTCACCTACCATGCGTAAAACCCTCGATCTTATCATGTATGCAAGCCGCCCGACATGCTTCGAATACTTCCTCGTCTGTTGCTGTAATTCTGCCGTACCTAACATTGTTCATGATCGTGTCATCGAAAAGTATTGGACTTTGTGGTACTATGCCGATACGATCCCGAAGGCTGCCGAACGGATTAAGTTAAGATCAAGCCTAGCTATGTCGCGAATCATTCATGCCACTTACCTGTATAGGTCTACATCCCGAATATCATTGCCATCGATGGAAATACTTCCCCCAGTAACGTCGTAAAATCGGTCAAGGAGCTTCAAAAGAGTAGATTTTCCCGCCCCAGTTGCGCCGACAAAGGCCACAGTCTCTCCAGGAACAACATCCAAGGAGATCCCATCAATGATCTTTTTCTGGCCGTCGTAGCTGAAATAAACATTGTCAAATTTGACATGTCCAGAGACAAGCTTCAAGTGTCCTGCCCCTTTTCGGTTCTCTACTGTGGGCTTCGTTTTCATGACCTCCAACAGTCTCTCAGCATCGATGAAATCATCGCTCATGCTCTTCCCAAGTCTAGCAAAGAATTGTAATGGTGACGTTAATTGCGACCAATACATTAAGAGCATAGCAAACTGACCAGATGTAGCTCTGCCGCTTTTGATTCGATATACGGCTAAGAAAGCACTGGCTAGCAAACCACAAGTGAGGACCATTGTTTGGAATGCGATTGAGACATGCCAGCTCAGGATAAATTTTTGCTCTCTAAGCCACCTGTTACTCACGGCATTGGCATGCCTGTCGTCTTCATAGCCAATCTGGTTGAAGGCGCTGACAGTCTGCCACCCTTGCAGTCCCGATTGTCGAATATAATGCTCCCGGAATAGGGCGTTTACACGAAGTCGACTTGCCGCCTTGGATTCGGCCACCAACCTCGCCGCCATGATGAAGAAGATGGTTCCGGTGGCCACGGTAATAAATCCTTCATAAGAACCGAATGTAGCCGATAGATAGACGATGGCGACACACATATCGATCAACATCGGGATTGCTTGAAGCAATACGTTTTCTACAACCTTGGACACAGCATGGCCGCCATGAATTGCTACCATCATATCGGAAGAACTCTTGGAGTCATGGAAATCTGCCGATAAATGTATTATGTGAGAGTATGCAGCCCGTGACATTGCATCATGGGAATAATAGCGAACTGGTACCCACAGCCATTGTCGCAAAAGTTCTATGCCTGAATCTGACGACGCTAGTCTCAGTGCAGCGAAGACCGTCACGGCTACCCAAGGATTACTTTGATTTGAACCCGACAGGCTGTCCATGATTATGGCCGTTTGCCGGGGTATCAAAAGGTGTAGGAAGTTCGACGTTAAAAGGCACAAGCCCATGGCGGCGGCTCGAAGTTGCAAAGCACGATTTCCAACAGGCCAAACGTAGGGGAAAAGGATCTTCAAGTGGTTAGTAAGGGTAAACACAACCACAATTGGTCACGTTCTGTGAGGCTGTTTCCAACCGGGGACGAGAATTTGGATATCATAGATCCATAAAAGAAATTTCTTACCATAAAACCGTTAGCATAGGCGAACCAATTGCCACCTTCCTTGAGCCGCTTCTCCATGGCCGCTCTCGCCTCCCGCTCTCGCCGCTCCCAAGAATACTCCATCTCTTCGTCAGATGGAGCCTCCGTATCTGACGTTGACCCATAGACAGACTCATTTACGCTAGTTCCGTTAGCTAGCAGCGGTTCATTCTCCTCTGCGACCGCGGATCGAATAGCTGGAATGAGACGTTGAATATAAGTCAAGAGCAGGAGTATAAGAAGAATGACGCAACGGGTGAAAATCAACGAAAGTTCAGCAATGTCGTAACGTCGCAGCGCCTGTGATCGAGAGTAGACGAAAATAAAAATGCTCAGAACGACTTCAAAAATCAATGCAAGTGTCCAAGTTGCTTGGTATGGGTACCACAACAAATCCACGGTCCACGAGAGCCAGGATATCTGAATTCCAAAGACAAGTAGGCATGATAAGCTCCCAACAACGGTATGCTCGGCAGGTGGCCATGGTTTGTCGGAAGCAGCGGTGGCAATCAGGGTGATGAGCTGCACAATGTAGGTGACGATGAATGTCCCGAGTAGTCCAACAGCAACCGTCCTACTGTCAGGGCCAGGGTTTGGATCCCTTTCCGGTCTCAGCTTCTGCAGAGTACAAACAGAGAGCAGACATGTTACCAGAAAGCAGCAAAACACGATGCCTGGATAAACGTAATAGAGCACCGGCGGTGCTGCTGAGTCCGGATCAGCCAAATCCATATCAGGCTAGGAGACCCCACCAATGGTCGTGAAGGCGTAGAGATGAACGATTTTGCTTTTCAGCAAGACCAGAAACGGGCCAAGTTCATTCACACCCAAGGCCAATCGCGATGTTCGTGAGAGATGCAGAGACCGCGGACGGCCTGGGGGCAGATTCTTGATCTGAAAAATAAAAAATCGGAAAGATAGAGGCGGTGGGATCATCAATAGTGTGCCCCGGCTGCGCTCTTGAGCTAGGGGCACACGGAGAACTAGGGCGGCCGTTGGTAGGACGGAAAAAGAGTCGGGGGCAAACAGTATCAGCCAAGACGCAATAACGAGTGTGTTGGATTCGGGGGGGCGCTCAAGGTCCGGGCAAAATGCTCGGGAGACGTCTTTTCAACGATGGAAAATCGTGGCGTGGTTGAACAAGAGCAGCTACATTGGGCCAGCCCATAAAACGACGATGTCAGGGTTGAGGTCCATGGTCGAATGGCCGAGAGGTCAATATACCTTAGCCAGGTACATATGAACACATGCAGACAGGCAGACAGGAATCAATCATGTCCATTCTCGAGCGCTGGCTGCTGTGAGGTACTTACCTAGGTAGGTAGGTACCTTGTAGGCAGGTAGGGGGAATAACGGAACCATGCACCCGTCCAAACAATAACAAAGTCGGTGATGTGTAGCCATCAAGGGCCGACAAACAGCAAGCCGGCCGCTCCTTCCCTCGAACAACAACAACAACAACAACAACAACATTGTTACAACAACAATTGCTGCCTACGCCCACTCTAGCCCCCTTGCTCCTGCTCCTGCTCCTGCTCCACTGCCAATTAAATTGGTCGACCTGCAGCTCGTCTTTCCTCGCTGACCGATTCGAGCTTGTTTGCATTTTGCATCTTGAGCAGCGCTTCCGAAATATTATTTGTTCCTTAGTGTCTGACCGGTCCTTTCTTTTCTTTCACCATCTCGTCGGTACCGAGCTGGCTTTAACCCGGCATCGTAGCCCCACCACCTCTGGCTTGGGTGGGGGACGCGCTACCTCGAGTGACCTTGGTAGTCTTCGGAAACATTTACCACTACACCAGTACGTATTAATGCGTTTTAGCTAGTGTTAGCGGGGAATGGGAATAAATCGCAATAATTCTAGCAATATCTTGAACTTGACCATCTCGATGCATCGCTGAGTGTTTTCTCATTTAAATTGCCAAGGTCCGGGGATTTGTTGCTGATAATGCCTTCCATCGCCAGCAAGAGGCGAAGCAGAGCCGCTACGACACAAAGTTAATACTTACCATGTACCTCCAAGTAGCATAAATGCTTGCTAGTACTTATGTTGTCTCATTAATCGTTGTGCGGGAAAAGTACCCTGGGGAGACCGTGTCTGATTGGTGCATGATCCCTGTCGGTGCCCGATTGGAGCCGGTTCTGTATCAAGGATATTGTTCTGTTGTTGATGTGTCAATATCGACTTGTTGTCCAAGACAAGGTGCATTTCCAAACAGCGGAACCGCGTACTGGTAGAACTTCGTCTGATACTCAGACACGTGTGACACACCCATCTCAACAAGCACAGACTAAAGTCGGTCACAAGGACTTGTGCTGTGACCACTTGTTGAATTGACACACAGGCCATCCCTGGGGTCCAGATTCATGACACGACAAAGATCCCAGCACCTACAAGATGGTGGGCAGCGAGGCACGTCCCTAACACATTCGGGGTGTTGCAAAGTTCAAAGCTCTAACCAGGCTTTTCTGACCGAGTAACTAATATTCCAAGGTATGAGCGGGCGGACGTATCCGTCCATCGACCCAACAGCCTGGTCCGCAACCCCATTCAATCATTGTACATTGGCATTGACTGTACAGAAGTGACAGACATGTCCCAAGCAAGGCTGGGCCTCATTTTTCGTTTTTATTGTACGATATGTGTGATACATGGCCTCAGAGCCTAAATTGTGCAATCTTTGCAAACTTGCGTTGTATTATTTGCTGTCCCGCATGCGCCGGTACGACTGGCCCTCCCGTTTGAGTCATGTAGAGTAGTACCAATCTTCTTTTTGGGGACTTGGAGAACTGTTGAGGCCAGCGTTGATGCCGTGCAAACATCGGTGTGCAACACAGTGGTATCGACAATTCATGGAGGTTCCACTTACAGCGGTGACGACGGGACCTCCATGGCTCGATTGAATTAGTCACAGGACCCACACCAACTACCCATACCAGTCTGGGGTATCTGTGCATCCCTCTGCATTCCTCTGCCAGGTTTTAAGGCAGCAGCTAGGTATCTTTGCATGATCTTCATCCATGAGCAGCTGAAACTGTATTTGAAGGCGCCTAATGGCTGCTATGAGGGATAACAGTCCTAACAATCAAGGGACGCAGAACAGGGAAATCCATTTATCGATAAGAAGTGGGACCAGATCTTGCCTGCCCTAGGCACCTACCTTAGGCAGGTGCAGGCTACCTAGGTACCTGGCAGGCAGGCAGGCAGGCAGAGAGCATGTGTCATAATGATGTGCGCACAATATCAAGTAGCCGGTTGGTGGCCCTACTCGTCACGTTACCGTCTTTTAAATTCTTTTTTCGGTATCGCAAAAACAAAGAAAAAAAAAAGAAAGACATAATAGCGCCTTATCAAGGAAGATCAAATAGGGAGCCGATATACTTCTCCCTACAGCTCACTACATTTTGGCATGCAAAACGCACAGAACTTAAGGGCACTGCTGAAACTTCAATTGAGGTCTTTGTTAATAATGCATGATATTATACGGAGTAGGTTGCTCAGCTTCATCGAGGTTATTCCTGCAACGCAAACTAGCAACAGCTGCAGCTGCAGCTGCAGCATGGTCATCAGCTAGCTGGTAGACCAATCAGGACAAGCGGGGCAGGATGATACTTCGATGTACGGAGTCCTTAGCTAGGGCCTCCCAGCAAGTTGTTAGGGATGAGAAGTATTTCTTGAGGGGTATGTAGGACCGCAGCCTTGTTGGAACCTTGACCGGTCAATATATCCCTAGGCACTCCGTACAAATCTGAGGAAGACGGCATTTTTAAGCGAATTGGTTGCAGGCTACAGACGTACATCGCTTGAAGGACCTCCAGGTACGTAGCCAACCCACAAATCTTCTGGATTGTGGGTAGCTTTGCGATTGACCTCCGGTGGACGATATAGTCGTATAGTCCTTTTCTTTGGGACCTGAAGCGCTCTGTTTCCAATCAGCTGCCTACCTGGTACCTAGGTACCTTAACAAATTTTGTGCCTTGTTGCTCATAGGGTGTGCCACGTAAATCCGCAGGGGGTGCTGCCAAAACACCAACTAGTCTAGAACCAGAATGTCGGTTGGTGGGGTTCGCCCGAATACCTAGTCAACCAATCAGGGTCAAGAGAAATTAAGGGTACTTCACATCAGCACATTAGAAGCCGCAATGTCCGGAGGTAAAGAGATAATAACTTCCCAATAGACAGACCCTGGACCTTGTTATTGCCTTCACACTGGCAAAAGGGGATAGATGGAGTGGATGTGGATTCGCGCCCGCAAAGTCCAGGAACTACTCCGTACTGCCAGGCTGCCTCCATATATACAGTCTCTTCCACACAATTATCCCCGAAGATGCGATATGTGATACATGTCTTTAGACTAACATCTGGTGCTTGATCTCCGGCGCAATTACTCCGTATGTCATACTCTATCGCGCTATGGCTGGGACTTGCAGCAGCGTGATTTCCCAGATCGAATGGTCTAAGGATTATCTACACATCTTCCGTCTGCTTTTCAGCGGCATTATTAGAAACAGGGTTACCATGTACGGGTCTTGTCGTAAGGTTCGTGTGTCCAATCTGAGTGTCACTAATTCCAGGCAGCTGGTGCGCGTTACTTCATCCATTTGCCATTACGTATGGCGGATGGTGAGGAGATAATGTACAATGGAATGAGGCTTTTTCGAAGAGAGCTTCGACGCGAGCAGGAAGGAGTTGGGAGGGGCGGAATAGTACTGATTTGGTAGTCATATCTCATAAATTAGGTACCCAGATAGTCAACATCGCACGTGCCACTACTCAGTCTGTGTTGACAAACAGGATCCGTAAAATCAGACGAGATTGACGCAAGGGACTTGGGACTTGTTTGCCATATCAAACAGCAAGAATATTACGACAGAGGTCTGTCATCCGTCAGGTGTCATTTTTGATACACGAGCTGTGATCACTACATTTGTTGACACTCCTTATGAGTTTTGTAGTTCGTATTTCTTGTGCCGCGTCGGAAATTACACCCTTAAGCACATGTTTCGTGTTGGAGAGCAAAACGATCAAGGATCTAGTCTCTTTAATTTGTCGAATTCCCATCGGTCTTTGATCTATCGAGCATCCTTCATTCTTGTACAGCCTCTTAATGCGCGATGAGGTCTTGGAAATGTCCCATTTGAACCAAGCATCTTGCTGCAACAGACACACTCGACCGATCGAAGGCCTGCAGGCCTGCGGAACATCAGACATAAATGCAGTCAAGGAATCAACAGTATAAACTTCTTCATCAGTTTGAGGGCATCTCTACTAAATTCAAGCGTATTACCTCTTGTGGTAGGTTGCGCACAACTACCTCGTCGAGGAAGATAGGCTGTGGGTGGTTGAGGGTGGGTTATCTGACCGACAAACTAGATTATCATTATACATTGGCCATTTATGGCATGACTCTTACACAATGCGTGGGAGTCCATGTATTGTATGGTCTTCAGACACCAATCATAAGCGGATAGACGTGAAATAAAGAAAAAGAATGAGAAGAAAGAAGACGTGAAAATTATCATTCAGTTTTGGTAGCAGAATCGATTCGCCACGGTCCTGACCAAACAAAGCACCCTTTTGTCTACCACTTTACCAACTTCTGGGGAAAGAACTCGTCAATGAGCTCCATATAGTATGGCTTGAGCTCCTCAACTGATGGCACATCGTCGCTTTTGCTATACAAGTCGTAAACATTGAAAGCCTGAACAGCCTTGAGCATGCTATGGTCCTTCTTGGACATGAGCTCACGATAGGCACCTTCCCTGTGCCAAGGGTAAAAAGAGTGGTAGCGGATCATGGCAAGAGCCTCGTCGGGAAGGGTGCATTGGTCTCTGACGACGTGGTACAGGTACTCGTCGTGTCCCCAGCTTAACATGACATTATCAAGGCCGCATCCAGGTGTGTAGATGCCAAATTTGCTGTTGTAGATGGGGTCTTTGGTATCAGGGTTGCCGGCAAAGGTATCAGATAAGATGATGCGCCTACTAAAAGCACAGCCGACAGGGAAGGTGTCGCCAACTACATCCCACTGGCCCTGGGTCTCAAGTTCAGGGAAGAAGAGCATCAACTTGCCCAAGTCATGAATCAAGCCCGTGAGTTGCATCCAGCGAGGCTTACCATCTCGTCGGATAGCCTCGGCAGACTGCAAGAGATGTTCAATCTGAGAAAGCTCGGTATCAGGGTCGGATTCGTCCACAAGAGTGTTAAGCTTTTCAATTGCTTGCCAAACGGTCATTTCGGGACGCACTCGAGCGGCACTGTTGAAACGGTTGCGGGCAGCGAGGTTGTGGGCGACTGTCTGTTTCTCGTGCTGCTCTCGATAGAAGTTCTTGACTCTGTTGCAGGCACTTTCATACTGTCTGAACTGAGTCTTGTCTTTTTCAGAGTCGAATTTAGCTTTCGCGTCGTATTTAATACAGTTCACGTCGTCGATGGCATCAGAGAGGCTCTCAAGGGCCCGGCCAGTGCTCTGGTCGGGCAGGTACTCCGTAATTGCTGAAGGAGCCATGGTAGTAATGAGAAACAGAGATTTAAATCTGAGCTCGATTTATAGAGATGAAGAATGAGATATGCCTGACACGAGGTCAGTCTCAGGCCAGAACAGAATTGGTTCGGCGCAGCCCACTAAAAGGCACGTAATGGATCCTGATGTGGTTCTCGTGTAGTTTAAAAGGGCAAGTTGCTTCAACAAGAGCAAGAACTATTGTCTATGTGGAACTGGGGTAGATAGCTCTGAATTCGTACCGGTGGTAGAGTAGACTGGACAAAGCTGACGGTGAAGTTAAAAATGTCTAAACGAGTACCAAAAATTAAGAGCGGCATACACTACTCTTAAGTACCTGGTAAGAGGGACTTCAAGGACGGAAAGGGAGGCCCGATCCCAAATCACATCATCAATCCTCGGCATATTCTTCGTTCTACGCCGACCAGTAATTCCTCCATTTCCTCTGCAAAGGTCGTGCCGCAGAACGAGGGACGATGGAGTCGTGGTGGAGAGATACTCCGGCGAGCTTTACCGAGTTCAGGGCGCGGTCCGGTACTGGCTCGCCGGCAGCTGCCATTTCGGGTAATATCTTTAATCAAGCGTTCAACTCAATTTCCCACCTGCGTCCCGTGGTAGCAGCGACCAATGACCCAAGGCACTTTGTCTACTCGGCGGGTGTTGCCAAAAACGGTTGACTGAAGGGTCGTGGGGAAAGCAGATCTGACTGAGGAGTACGGAGTACGGAGTAGAATGGTGAAGAATGCAGGGGTCCCAGCTTTCAAACATGTCGCTTGGCAATTATATGGAGTAAAGGAGGAGGCTACTCCGGACGGAGCAGGCTCATAGAGCATGAGGTTTGATGCCACTGGTAGTACGGAGTACTAGTGGCCCAAAGAACGGATGTTCCACTTTTTTCGCGTCAACCTGAGGGATACTCAGCTGAGGTAGACTGGTCTAGGATCATGTGTGAATAACTAGTCGTACAATTAATTATTCGCAAATATATCGTCACGCACATGTACAAGTTGTCATTACGTTCACTTGGGAGGCTTCAACATTTTTATGTTGACCAATCGGAAACAGACAAGTGGGGCTTTTGATGGGTGGAGGTTGGGTGGAGATGGTTGGACAACAATGACTCTTTTCCCGGGACTTGATTCTTTTACAGTTCAGGTCCATAGAAAGGTTAGCACGTGAAACTTGGCATAACCTCAAACAGACCCCTCAACACCTAATTGTACAGAAGTGGAATTCGAACACGCAGTAGCAACTATCGCATCGCGTATACTCTCGAGAAGATACCTTCTAGAGTCCGCATCATTGTCAAGATCTTCCATCTTCATTCGCGGCCTTCATCCACAGCATCTTCATTTGTCTCTCGACCATGACTCACACTACGTCATATGTAAATGTACAAACCTACCCTCAGCTTCGCGGCGTGAACTTAAGATGCGCTAGGAGTGTCCACTGCCGACACGGCCCGTCTGACTCACTCGGCAAGGGAAGGTTCAGACACAGCGTAGATAGAACGAGAAGGCCACCTTCCAATGCAATAGTTGCATACTTGTAGGTGATTATTTAAAGCCTTGCTATGACTGGGTTGCCTTTCGTATTTTCTATTCCATTATTTGACTGTCGATCCTATAGTATCTCGAGTAATCTGGATGGCGCAGCTTCAAAAGACGAAACAAGATGCCTCCAGGAAGGCTAACCCGCCTGTCACCGACGCCGCGTCTGACGAAAAGGGCTACGTCTTCTTCTGGCGCGAAACTGACCACGAAACAGGCTTTCTTTCGCAATGGTACTATTGTCCGTTCAGAGATGATACGGATCCCAGCATTGTGTACATGACCGCTGAACAGTAAGTTGCCGTGCCTCTTTTTTTGCAAAAGAGAGAGAGAGAAAGAGAGAGAAGTTCTCGTGCTGTACGGTTATCAACTAACACCGCTTCTTAGCCACATGATGTACCAAAAAGCTCTACTCTTCGGAGACGAAGCCACCGCAAAAAAAATTCTCAGTGCCAGCAATCCGCGCAAAGCGAAAAGTCTTGGTCGAAAAGTCCAAAACTTCTCCGATAAGATCTGGAACAAACATCGCGAGGAAGTTGTTCGGAAAGGAAACGTCCTCAAGTTCACCACGGCTGTCAACGAGGTGGGCATTCGTAAGGGCACCGACCCGAGCGCACCGTTGGTAGAGGGCAGTTTGCGCGATATGCTGCTGGCGACCGGGGATCGAGAGCTCGTTGAGGCTAGTCCCTTTGATACCGTTTGGGGAATCGGCTATAAGGCGCAGGATGCTGAGAGTTGCAAGGCAAATTGGGGTTTGAATTTGCTGGGGAAGGCTCTTATGGAGGTGAGGAAGGGCTTCCGCGAGGAAGACGGGAAGCGATAGTCTGGATTAGACACAATATGGTTGCGCCTCGGCAAGTTGAGGTACGCACACAAGCACAGAAGTGCAATATTATCGTCTACATATAGCACGCTTTCTGGTATCAATGGGTCGGCCTGGTAGGTTCTAGGACTACTCCGAACTAAGACTACGAAGAAGTGGTTAAATACAAGTTTTGCCTTTATAATGCTTTGTATAGGCGACAGGCTTTGTAGATCAGCTCCTCATGTTCTGTAATCTTGTTGCTCCAGAAAAAAAGTGTCTGGGCTTGAGTCATTTGAACCGAAATTATCGGTCAGCAGTTTGAATTTTGTCAGTACTCGCACCATCGTCGCTCAAGAGGCGCCGTCTGTAAGCCAGCAATTCAAAAAAGAAAAAAACTTGCGAGGCGAAAGACCAGTTTTATATGTAATCGACTACGCCTTTGATCATCAAATGATGCAAATTTCTTCCCCAATTGCTGGGCAAGCACCGCATGACGAGGTAAAACCATGTTAAATACCGTGTGCTTAGTTCATACACCGACTAGAGAACCATGAGATACCAATAAAAATGCTTTTGATCATGGATATATAAACTATCCTCTATATAGCCATGCTCTTCACGATTAATCGTACACTTATACAACTTCTGCTCTTGGGCAGAATCAGTAGAGTGGCGTAACTTGCCAATGCAATACCTTCTAATCGTTCGCTTCGTTACGGTCCTGGCCGCGACCGCTTGTTCCAGGAGGTTTGTTCCCTGATATCCCCTCTTCAACTATTACAACAATAGCGACCTCCCCGCATGAGCGCCAAAAATAATATACAACATATGATATGAATATTTGCTAAGTTGAAATAAGACCTCCGCAATGCAGCAAAGGAATCATTGTTGCGCCTGCGCCCTCTTACTTGCAGCAACTTAATGCCATTCCCTACCGCTCTTTTGCATCTCAATCAGACGCCAGCCTCGAGTCTCGGGATTGCTTACATCTTCCGGAAGTCGGGTAATACCAATGGCATAAGTGACCAACTGGACCTTGTCCTCCATGCCAGCGGCAAGCTCGTTGGTCTTGGCATTGCGATAAACGTGGACTTCCTGTGTTCGGCAAGTGATTATGAAGACGGGAACCTCGCCAGGATCTAGCAGTCGGGCTCGAAGGATGTCAACATTACGAATATCAAGGATGCGACCATCTGATTTCATCCCTGCCTGGAGATACTGCTTCGTCAGAGCCTCGTACACCGAGAACTGAGCAGCAGATAGCCACAGCTTCAATGTTTCCGTATCGCCCTTGACATAGGCGTCGAGGACTTCGGGGAGAATGTACTCGCGAAGCTCCTGTAGGAAAGGCTCCACCTGGAATGTAGGATCCATAGACCGAAACTTCTTGATAACAAGAGCCGTTTCGTTCTCTGCGAAGAAGCCCCCAATCCGGTCAGTTATACTTCGAGCCGTTGAAACCAAAGGATTATCCGACTCTTCATATCGCCCTTTCATAGTGAAAAGACCTTGTACAAACTTGTTCTTATCTCGGAAGTCCCTCCAGGCTTCTTTCCAGGCGGCATCCTTGTGAAGGGTAACATTCGTACCCGCGCTAGTCACACGTCAGCTCGCAGTATCTCCTGTAGTGCAGGGGAGAAAAAATGCGCAAGACTTACTTTGGGTCCTCCTCCATAACCTGATTGTGTTTGGGATTTTGCTGCTCCATCATAGCTCTCCTCTTTCTACGCTCTTCTTTCTCAACCCACCCACCATATCTAGAGGAGCTTCCGTCATCTATGACATTCTTGACGTTGCGATACGCCTCCGTCTCACGAATGGGTTTTGTTGCCTTATCTACAGCATCTCCCGTAAAATTGGCGGCTTTTCGGACTCCCTTCATAACTGAGGTGTCCCAAGTCCAAGCTGCACCTTTTCCAATGGCCCCGGCCGTCGACTTGACTGCTCTTGAGGTCGTGGAAGAGATTGCGCCGGTTGATTTCTCATAAGCTTCACGAGCTCGACGCACCGACTCGCTCTCGGAAAACTGATGTGCTGCGGCACCAATCTGCTTCGTCGACTCGTTCCATTCTTTGGAGGCCTGGAATTCGGAGTTCATGGTTTCCATGAATACCTGCCAAGGAGTCTTATCGCCGTGGGGGGGCGGTGGAGGCATATCTTCCTTGTTCTTCTTGCCATCCTCCTTGGCCTCGGATTCCTCGCCTGCCTCTTCAGTTTTGGCTTTCTTCGACCCTTTATCGCCGGGTTCTGGTTCGACTTTATCGGTACCAGCCTCGGCTGAGGCAGCTTTGGCAGCATCTTTGTGGGACTTGTCATCCTGAGATGACTCCTTGCTCATATGGACCTGTCTAGTCTGCGCAGCGCCGACAGGAAAAGACCGAAGTCTGCAAGGCAAGAACTGAGATCGCAAGGTTGAGCCTGTTGCAGCAATGGTTGCGGCGCTATGAATATTTGCGTGTGTAGAAAATTGAGAACACTGGGAAAGCTGAGAAGCTAACCTCCTACATGCCGGGGATCTGCCATAGGAGTTCATTGTGTGGATAGGTGCCCTAGCAAAGACATTTTCAGAATTAGCTGCACCTCGAACTAAGAAGTTCATGCTGCGAGGAGAGTGTGGGAAAATCCACGAAATACGTCTTGTCTGTAGCAGCAAACGGAATGGAAATTTTGGCTCCAGCGATCTCGGCTGCGGGCGGATCGCGCACCACGCGCTGCTGTGAGTTCGGCAAAACCTCGGAGGCCAGCCTTTTGTCCGGATCTTCAGCGGCTGGGCTTAAAGCTAGGCAGGGGTTTACGTTTGAAATTCAATACAACTTCATATTGCGTTGTCCTATCGCCCAGCGTTTGCACGAGCTCATATTTGCAGAATGAGTCGTTGCCTAACGACTCATCTCAGCGCGCTACCGCTCGACTTTCGGCGGATTAGCGGCACTATTTCAATAAGCCCATCCCAATCTTTACGGCTTTTTTCGCAATCAGCTGCGCGATGGGACGATTCAGAGGTCGACAAGCCGAGGATTCAGGCTCGTCCTCAGACCAAGTCTTTTCTCGAGAATATGTTAAACAAACCGTCGATGTCTCGTACTCGATCAGTGCAACAATCCAATCCAATGAACGAATTATCTCAGACCTTGGTCTTTCAGGCCCTTCAAACAGGAAACAACCTTGATACAAGCTCGCTGTCAGGCAAGCCGTACGAACCCTTACACCAACCGGAAGCAGATCAGGAGCCATATCATTTCCACATTTACTCTCACAAGCATAACACACACATTACCTGCACCAAACCCAATCGCGACCCTATCATCTCCATGTCCTGCGGCAACATTGGATACAAAAAGTCTCGGCGTGGAACCTTTGACTCAGCCTACTCTCTCACCAAGTATGTTTTGGAGCGTCTGGTCCACACTGGATGGCCACCGCGCATTGGCAAACTCGAATTGGTTTTGCGAGGATTTGGTCAAGGGCGAGAAGCTGCTGTGAAGGTACTGATGAGCCCGGAAGGCAAGATATTGCGAGACAAAATCGTCCGGGTCGCAGATTCTACCCGTATCAAGTTCGGTGGCACGAGGAGCGAAAAGCCAAGACGGTTGTAAGCGTCATGAAACGGCATTGGGTTGTGCAAGGACTACCCGGGCCAGGGGAACCTCATAAAAGGCACGACTGTATACTAATTGTGCTAGCTACATTATATATAGCGGTTGCAGTTCAACAACTAAGTGGGTTTCGAATCAAACCCATGACTCTCCCATTTGATACTTTCGCCAAAGTATTCCAATGCACATGGTATCTACCTCACCATCCCGGGACGCCGTACAAAACCATTTTGAAGAAAGAATCAAACCAAAGGCAAAATGATGGGTTAACACCCAACGAGCTCAATATCGTCCAGCTATAAAGGGGCGCGTTCTGCGGGAGGAATATTGCGGCCAGATGTATCTCGCAATACCCGCTTGCCTTTCCCACTCCCACCTTTACGTCTCTCCTCCTCGCTATCCCACTCCTCGTCGTCATCCGTGTCCCCCGACAGAAACTGTGGCCTCGATCGGAAAAGCATTTTCGACGACTCATCCGCTGTGTCGTCTTCCTCGTCCAAAAGCTCTCCATCAGCAGTCTCATATCCGGGCGGTTCAATCCATTCACGAGGAACAACGCAAGGTAGAGCAACTCCGATGCTAGCAGCTCGATTTAGCCAACCAGGACCAGGATCGCTGGTCAACTTTTGACAGAGATAAGACGTGAAATGATTGCAATTCTTTGTGAGGAGATTGTACGAAGTGCCCAGGAACTCCTCCGATGCGCTTCGCAAGGTGGCATCAATCTCATCTTGGGTAGCAAGAGTGAAACCGTGCAAGATTTCGCAACGAAATGTGCCACCGGACGGCTCGGTCTTGGGCCTTGTCCAGTACACACCAGTTACGCCAAGTTTATCGTGCCCGCCATAAGCATATTCCTTGCCATTGATTACCACTCCAGAATGGAGTAATGATGCGCCAACGGTCCAGAGAATGGACGAGAGTCTGCCTGGCTGCGGAGTTGCAGATGACAGTATGTTAGTTTTGACGGTCTCAGGTGCAAAGCAAGGGAAACCCTTGATGTTCACAAACCGGCAGCAAATCGTAGACATTTATTTTGATCTCTGTCTTTTGCAACGATAAGGTAGACCTATGCCTGCTCGTTTGCTGGCTGGTGCTATGTCGTGGCGTTGACATTGTCGTGAACTGAACTCAACTCTCAGGACGTCGATGTGTTCCCTGAGGGCGGATCAGAATTGCAGCAAATGGGACAGCAATAGGACAGCGCTGATGGTTGAAATTGTGCCGAAGTGATGATCGTGGTGGTGATGTTGATGATCAGCGGCGCAGCAGACAAAACAAATTTATCTAGCACTCTCGGAGGTGGTGAAAGGTGAATGGGACTTGGCTTTCCAAGAAGGCTCCTCAGATGCTTCTCATTGTATTCCGCTGAACTCAATAGCGACCAACAGGAGGGGACGTGCAGCCAAGGTCGAGAGACTGAGCCATGTCAGGCGCAATCGCCCAGCTTACTCCATGTAAGCCTACCTCAGGCCTGTCAAAAGGCATTCCAATCGGTATATTTTATCAACGTGCAGGCAAGCAGGTCAGCTGCGCTCAGCAAGCACGGTATGACGCATCTGGGGCTGAGACACCATCAATCAACCTGCATTCACTAATTCTCCGCTCCGCCGTACTGGGCACCCTGGAAACTCGCACTTTGCAGAGCCCCCAAGGAAAAATACTTGCTCCGAGCAGACTGGGTCCGTAATCAGCCCAACCCATGTGCCGTGTACCATGTACCATGTACCATGTACCACGTACCTTGTGTCTACGCACAGAAAAAAAAAAAAAAAAAGTGCATTTAGGGGCGTGGTGGGGGAAGTTCTTGAAATTTCCTTCGTTGGACCATTTTGCAGCTACCTTTTCTCTTCTCGTTGCCATCGCTCCAGCTCCATATAATCGTCTGCATCTTCCGATTGAGCAGGCGTTTCTCGCTCTCCTTTCCCTCTTCCGTCTTCATCTGAACTGGTGTGCAGGCTGCTCAGCAGCCACGTCGTTCATCACGACGTTCCTTACCGTTTCCCCCTCTGCCTTCTCTTCTCTTGAATCATCTTTTCTTCTCCACCGCGCTGCCAGGTCTGCAGCTTTTGCACAATCTCTAGTCGCCTGGCGCGTATCTGTCATCATACCCTGCCGATCCTACGCAAAATCAAGAAACAAGATGCCCCCTAAGAAGGCTGTTCAGGAGGAGAAGATTCCTCTGGGACGACCGGGCAATAACCTCAAGAGTGGTATTGTGAGTTTACCAGTCTGGCTCGGTACGCATCCTTTGTGCTAACGAACGTGTCAGGTCGGTCTTGCGAATGTTGGCAAGTCCACATTGTTCCAGGCCATCACGAAATGCGACCTTGGCAACCCAGCTGTATGAGGCCCCCACTCGTCTTTCGCCCCAAGTCCGGGGTGCTGACAGCATGAAAGAATTTCCCCTATGCCACCATTGATCCTGAAGAGGCTCGTGTCATTGTACCAGATGCTCGATTTGACTGGTTGTGCGAGAAATACAAACCTAAATCTCGAGTACCTGCCAATTTGACAGTCTATGACATCGCCGGTTTGACGCGCGGCTCATCGACTGGAGCTGGGCTTGGAAATGCTTTCCTGTCGCATATTCGTGCTGTAGATGCCATCTTCCAGGTCGTTCGATGCTTCGACGACGCTGAAATTATCCACATTGAGGGTGATGTTAATCCCACCCGGGACTTGGATATTATCAGCGAGGAGCTGAGACTCAAGGATATTGAGTTCGTTGAGAAGGCTCTGGAGAACCAGAAGAAGAAAACTCGCATGGGCGGTCAAAGCTTGGAGCTGAAGAAGGCCAAAGCGGAACAAGACATCATCGAAAAGATCTTGGCCTGGCTGCAAGAAGGAAAAGATGTTCGCAAGGGTGACTGGGGCCCTAAAGAGGTGAGAAGTCACATTCGCTTCCTTTGTCTTTCTCTTCCGCTCCCTTCCAGTGTTGTCCTCGTGTGACATTTTTACTCCCTTTATTCTACCTGGAGGGCTTCTCATGATGACAAAAGGCCTTTCGGCCTGAATCTAATCCCAGCTCGTCGAATGCCTCACCTAAACAACGCTAGAGTGCATCATGAGATAAACTTCAATTCTGACAGAAGCATAACTTGAATTCGTCATACCCAGTACCCTGCACAACTCTACTGTACGAAACGTTATGCTAACTAGCCATGTGGATAGGTTGAGGTCATCAATCCTCTCTTTTTGCTCACGGCCAAGCCCGTTGTCTATCTCGTGAACCTTTCTGAGAAGGATTACGTCCGCAAAAAGAATAAGCACTTGCCCAAGATTGTGGAATGGATCAAAGAGCACGCGACCGGTGACCCTGTCATACCTATATCTGTGTCATATGAGGAGCGTTTGACGCGCTTCGAGACAGAGGCCGAAGCTTTGGAGGAACAGAAAAAAGTTGGCGCTGAGTCAGCTCTGCCCAAGCTTGTCACTCAGATGCGGAAGACATTGCAGTTAGGCAGCTTCTTTACCTCTGGTGCGGATGAAGTGCGGCAATGGACCATTCGCACTGGCACCAAAGCCCCTCAGGCCGCTGGTGTAATTCACACGGATTTTGAAAAGACTTTTATTCAAGCCATTGTCTATAATTTTGAAGTCTTGAAGGAACTTGGCGACGAAGCCGAAGTGAAGGCCAAAGGCAAGATGATGACGAAGGGGAAGGATTACGTTGTCGAGGACGGGGACATTCTTCTAATCAAGGCTGGTGCGGCCAAGGGCTGATGAGATGGATGGTCTTTGAATTGGCCATCCGCAGAAACATTCAGCGCAGACGATGTCAAGAAATAGAAAACCAGTTATATTAGATCTACAAAAAAAAAATTCGAATATGGTTCAACCTCTATTTCGAGCTGAGAACGCAATGCTAGTGTTTTCTATCTTTGGCTGCCGTCCATGATTTCCATGATGTTCTAACTACATAAGCGGGCTTACACTCACTGCATTATTACTCGTCGATGGTATGTGGCTGTATGCATATCCATCTAGTGGGAACGTGGTATTCTACATGCTTTTATTCATCCTCCGAGATGTCAAGCGAAGTTTCAACCGTAAAGTCGGTCGCTTCGTGAAGAGCGGTAATCGCCAAACAGTGATTTGTCACGGGAAGATGTTAACAGTCAGCTTAGCTTCTGAACCTGTACATTTGCACAGCGAATCACCAAGTTGCAAAGCAGGGTTCCTCCTCACGGTTTGACCATACTTTAATGGCATGTGTTTTACGAAAAGAAAAGGGTACAGGATCAAATAAGCCCTGGTACGGAGTTCTGTAGAAGTTCCAATGCGTCCCGGTCGGCAACGTCATTGTCGGGAACCCGAAACACAATTCCGCAGCGGGGCAACATGTGTAACGCGGAGAACCCCGTCAGACGCCAGCCTCCGCCCTTCAACAACATTTGGACGCCGTTTCG
The DNA here is from genome assembly GCA_000709145.1 of Balansia obtecta B249. Taxonomy (NCBI): domain Eukaryota; kingdom Fungi; phylum Ascomycota; class Sordariomycetes; order Hypocreales; family Clavicipitaceae; genus Balansia; species Balansia obtecta. The sequence goes on from JFZS01000103.1 coordinate 66,172, forward strand.
GGTTACGCATTTCCGTCTGAGATTTCCCCTTGTTGCATTAGCGCATTAGTCTTGTTGGACGAGAGCGACTTCGCCGGAATGGACTACGTTGGCCATCGGGTTGTCCAAGAGGCTTCCAAGGAAGCTGCTGGGTATGGTGGCTTCCCCGTGCTGACTTGGCTGCCTACAAGACTGACTGACTGACTGACTGACTGACTGCCTACCTTTTTCATCCAGCGTCACCACCGCATTCACCCCCCTCAACATCGTGCTCCTAAGCGTCCTCCTGTACACGGCCTACTCTACGTTTGCGAGTTCGAACACCGCTCCGCCTATCCCCCGCGGACCACCCCCCAAGGTGTTCCGCACCTACACGCCTCGGACCCTCCTCCCGTTCAATGGGGAGAACGACAGGCCGATCCTCTTCGCCGTCCGGGGCCGCGTGTTCGACGTGAGCAGCGGGCGGAGCTTCTACGGTCCCGGTGGTCCGTATGCCAATTTCGCCGGGCGCGATGCGAGCAGGGGCCTTGCTTGCCATAGCTTTGATACAGACATGTTGACTGAGGACCTGGACGGGCCGTTGGACCCGCTTGATGGGCTGGGCCCGTCTGAGATGGAGGCTCTGCAGGGCTGGGAGGATACTTTCTTGAGCAAGTATGATGTTGTCGGCAAGTTGGTGTCTGTGGCTGAGTATAATGCTGCAAGGGCTACGGAGCCGACGCAGTAGATGTGTGCGGATTCTCGAATGCGACGGAGGAAAGGTTCTGAAGTGATGATTGTGGGGTTTGGGCTTTAGTAGGTCGAGTTACAAGGCAGGATTTGCTCCAGAAAGAAGATGGTTCACCTATGTGATCACGCAAGCATGCTTGACAAGCCCGCTGGAGGCCAAATTACAAAGTAAATAAAACACATGGAGCATTCCGCTCATCTGACAGTGACCTATGAAGACAGAAAGTGAAGACTAAAAGAAAAAAGAAAAGAAAAAAGGAAAGCTCCTTTAATTTGCGTCAGAAGCAACCCAACTCCATGCCAATGCCTTTTTGATCCGTTATCTACAGCAAACGAAAAAGAAATTAAAACACAAAGAAAAACCAAGCTGCTTTCTGTAAATACAGGGAAAAGTGCTTCGTTCTCTTGCATATAACGCAAATCCTATCGCTCGCACTATGATCGCCCAACAAGTTCCGGACAGACAGCGCAAAAAACTACTCACGAGGAGAGGAAACTCATCGCTACCACCGTCCATATCATAAACAAGTCGTCCTCCTCTTGCTATTGGGGCTATGAATTGCCCAGCTGCAGTATTGTAGCAGCTCGCCGTAATACGGCCGCAGTCTTGGATGTAATCACCTTGGCTACTTCCCAATCACCAGCCTCTACCGTGTCGCGAATTGCGGGAAACAGAGAAACATCGTACGTAGACCACTTCTGCGGGCCAAATACAACGTGCTTGAACTGGGTACGATTCGGAATCTGCGAGACTGGCATTAATTTGCTGTAGAGCTGGAAATGATGCAGGAAAGAGCAAATGAAGAAACTTACACCGCCACCATACTCCAAATCCAAAAGCGCAGATTCGAATGCAGCCATCTTGTCGTTATAAATTAGGCGCTGGAGCCCGAGCCCGCTTGCCTCAAATCCATTACTCGTCAGTATTGAATGATCCCATTCTAGCTCCCACTGCTCGAATGTCTCCGCGTTGCTTTTGACCAACTCTGCAGCATCGCTCAGTTCTTTGAAAGGTATCTGAGATGCGCCTTCCTTGGCGCCTTTTTGAGCGTGTGTCCACGTTTCAAGCTCATGGACCCAAGAAACGAGCCGTTTTGCGTAGCCTACAATGTCAAAAGGCATGATAGCACGGTCTGCCAAGTCAAGAAGAAGCAGTCCAACCACTTGCCCCAGGAGACCATGATACACAAAGTTCGGGTCTATGACTTGTTCGACTAAATCAAAATTCTCGTAGCTCGAGCCGAACGGTATAGAGCCACCGGCGAACTGGAGGTCCATAGAGCTTGTACCAGCTACATGTTGGAATGGGACAAAGTCACTCCCACCTCCAAGTCCTTCCAGCATAGCCTTGCGACTCTCCCAGCCTTGTTTCAATGTTGCGTTAGTACTTGGGTCGATGACCCGCTCCATGGCCCGAAGGAGAGCTCTCTCGAGGATGGGAGAGCCGCTGGCTCGAAAGTCAGGCCCAGTAATTGCGGCATCGAGGTTGACATAGACATAGGCATTTTCTCTTATAGATGATGGAGCGTCCAAGGCTTGTTCGACATACTCGGTAGAGCCAATAATGTTATACGCTTCGGCATCCCAGGACATGAACTCAATTGTTCGCAACGGGCGCCAACCTCGATTCCTCAGATTGCCCAAGATACGTGCAAGCTCGATCATGACTGCCGTTCCTGAGTGAGGCTGCGTTGCTCCAAAGGCCATCGTGTCCCGATGGTTTCCCAGAATAATCGATTTCGCTGATTGCTCCATGCCCTCGATTCTGCCGTAAACATTCCATATCGGCTGCCTCTCGACTTCATCTTGCTCGTTCTGCAGGCGAACGATTGGTGATTTATTGTCGCCTGTCCACCACTCATCCACTTCAGGAACGCCGCCTTGCCAACCGTCCGCGACTCTCTGTCCGTGACCCTTTAGGCGCTGCAATAGTACCTTGGCGTCTCTCCAAGAAAGCGGCAGACTTGGAATCTTGGGCAACCCACGCGCATCCTCAACCTTCACCCTTTGGTTTGTCTTCTTACTCTCCCACCCAGGAGTGAGGACATCTCCCATAACCCAGCCCCTGAGACTAACAGAGCCGCGGTGCACAGCGTCCTCTGGCATGTATCGTCCTTTCGGCGCAACATCACCCCTAAGAAATCCGTCATCGGCAGGATCGCTGTAGATTATGCAGCCAGCAAAGCCAGCAAGTTCTGCAGCCTTTACTTTGAGCGCGTCGTCTCTCTGGGTGCCGTAGTAGCGAACCAATGCAATGGCTCCTTTCGTATCAATCCCACTGTCCTTCAGTTTTTGGAAATCATCTCTAGATCCATAATTGGCATATATCAGCGGCCCCTTCACTGTCCCGGCTTTTGAGAGACCATGGAAAGCATAAGTCTGGCGTCCCGCGGTTTCGCCTCCTCTCTCCTCCTCATCAAGCTTCGCCGTCCAGACAGGATTTATCGTGTCCTGGTCCAGGATTTGCACGCTGCGCCCATCTTTTCGGGGATAATTGACGTATGCGTAGAACTCATCAAGTTTGATTTGTTCCAGGTTTGCCCGGCCAAACATGCTTTGAACATCCAGCGCCATCGCATAGTCTCCCTCGGTGCCGGCAATATGAGCGTAATGAGAGTAATGGAGAACAGAGGCTCGCATCCTCAAGGGATCAATATTGGACTGCAAGAAATGCTTAAGATCCTCTGGGTCGAACCGCATGCCTCCGGGAAGCGGAGTGTCGAAACCGTTAAAGAATCCGCTCGCAAAAAGGAAGTAGACAAATCCGAGAACTACTAGGAGGGCGGCAAGCCTTGCAAATACAATGATCATGGTCATGGAGTTGAGTTGCGGCCACTCCCAGCGTCTTGTTTCGGCAGTCGTCTGGTTTTCGCTCTCGTTTTCGTTGCTCGAGGGTTCGGGAGTGCGCGTAGGAAGCCGTATGCGAAGCCTTGGTAGCCTTGGCCGCCAAGACCACTTCAATTTTGGCAACGATAATGAGAAGGGGATTCTCTTGCTCCATACAGATGCTCTATACCGCGTCGGTTCTTCTTCTATCTCCATCTCTTGCATCTCTCGCCGCACCTGGGCAGCTTCCTCGTCCTCGTCCTCATCGATATTACTTCCGCTTTCCAGCAAGCTTGATTCGTCATCGGATTCGGATGTCGGTTGCCGGTACTCACGGGGTGTTGTAGACGGACCAGCGGCGCTCTCTGCTTGGCGTAGCAGGGACTCTTGTTCTATTTCGCCGGCATCATGGTGGTCTAGAGATGACCTGGATTGGTTCCAGTTATAATAACGACGGCTTCCACTTGCCAGCGCCTCATCGTAAGTAGGAGGCACCGGGTCGTAGAAAGGCGTCTTTTCGGATGGCATGGTGGACCGCACGCACGCTCGCAAGCACGCGCGCAGTCAAGCTAGAGTCGAAGGTGGTAGAGCCGGTCCATGCAATTCCTATTCGAAATCGAATGGATCGCAGGATGCTTTAGTTTGTGCGTTGTGCGTAATGTTACTGCGCGGCGCAGTCGGTATCCTTCGGCCAGGACGGATCGAGAAAGGGGGTCAAGGAAATACAACGAGGGGTGAGAAATGAATGAAGCAGGAAGGATACTACGCTGAATTGATGTAGAATAAAAGAAGTGATTAAGAATGTCCCATTGTTAAAAGCCTGAATGAAGCAGAAGGTCAGCTTGTCCCACGTATGAACCCGCACGATGAGCTGGATGGCCGGTATTGGAAAAAGGAGAGAGCGTGATGATGCAGGTTGCAAAGCGTCGACAATCAATGTAGCGTGCCCTCCTCACCTCACCTGCGGGTAATGGAGCATGGGCGGCCACGTAATAACAGGAAGGGACGGCGGCAGAGTCAGGAAATGCTAATGCGTGCTCGGGGGGAACTTTAGCGCGGAATTGGACGACCAGACGTTTCGAGCCTGATTCGGCCAAGATAGATGCACGCACTAAGAGCCCTGGCGTGATTTCTGTCATCTTGTCTGAAGGCGCACCGAAAACCGTCAGTCACTTGCTCAATTATTAACCGTGTGGGGTTGTAAAATAAGTATATATTTGCCTAAGTCGCACTTACCTACCCTGGACATACTTTACACTTTTAATTGCTTCATTTTATAGATACGTACATACTGTCAATGGATCTAATCTCGGATTAAGCATAGTCCGGTTATAGTATAATACTACCTCAGGCATCTGTAATAGAGGGGCAGTATAAATAAGAATAGATACAACAGAGGGCCTCCACTCCACGTGACTCTAGCTTGCATCCCACTACGCACAATCCCACTGCAAAACTACCTAGGTAGCTAGGAAAAAGCATCTCATGAAAAAAGTAAAATGAGACTACCCATATGGACACTATCACCATCTGAGAGAGATTCAGGCTTTTGGGGAGATTTTCCTGAACACAGTGATATCCCCTTTGAGTGCGGTCCATACATAGGAGGTACTTCTGAACTAACCTCCCTAAGCCGCAACACACTATTATTATAGCTACTTGGTAGATAGTCGACAATGTGTCTCCTTGTATAGAAAAAAGCGTTAGGACTTCTATTATAGCGAGATTTTCTTACAAAATTAAGTACCTTCAATGCACAGATGTCCTACTACCCTAGGTAGGTACGTGGCTAATTCGTGACCTGTCAGCCTAAAAACACACGCTAGTCTGAAACAGGGGGTGGAGGGGAGAGAGGGGGGGGACCCCTCCGCTGGTGGACGCCCTCGTACCATCGCGCGCCAACCTGAGAAAGCAGTGTGAAAAGGACTTTGCCTAGACTCTGTTCCCGCTAAAGTGCTTGTTCCCGTTTTTGTGAAGCATCTTGAATTCCCTGCAGGCCAAGGTAGCGTAATTCAAATGAATCGTTCAGCTACTCAAAGAAAGACATTGTTGAACGGGCCTGCTTAAACCTAGTGTCCATGATTGACGCTTTTGTTTCTTGGTTGATTGTGCTAGGAACAGTAACGAAACTCTCTTCAGAGGTAGTGGGGGGAGGGGGCGAGATAGAAAGATGTGCGTCATCTTCATCACTCTAGCGATTCATTCGTCGTTTGTGAATCCGAAATCGTTCCATCCTCAGAAGGGGAACTTGCCAGCCCAGTGCTAATGAGATAGTCCAGGTCTGCTGCAGCGAAGACGGACATTTTCTGTATAACTAGGCATACAATTTTTTCACTCCCAAGTCTTACCTCATGCAGTGCCTGGCACAATTAGGGGAGAACTTATAAAAGATAATTAGTTAGGCAATAAGCAGCGTGAGGTGTACGCTGCTACTTACTGTATACTGTTAATTATAGATTAGATCCAATCTTAGACTAAATGATAGACTGGTTATCATTGTAGCTAGGGTATTCACCCCAGTTTCCATGGCACCAATAACGCAGAAGAAGAAAAAGGGAAGAAACTTTTGTGGTTGTAGTGCCGCCAGAGAGGTACCTGGTTCCCTGTGGGCAACTTGGTCGGTAACTCTTATGTAGAATCCTATACCTACGGCCTACCAAGCCTCCCTAGGTTAGTTAGGCACATTAGTGTATGTAGGCATTAATTTCGAGCCGCTTTGGCGCCAATCCATCCCTGCTCCCTATTTCTGTTGTCCCTTCCAAGTATTTGAAGCTAGCACTGCCTCAAACGCTTCGTCTGACCCCGCCCCCTCAGACCACCCATGCTGTACCACATAACTGCGCCTGGTCATGCTGTGATTGTTATTACGAGCAATGAGAGGTTCTGGTAGTTGCGTCAAATTAGATTCTTCTAACCTGTATCGCCTACTTTGCGTTCATTTCCATGCGTTGTACTTCGAAGGCTAGCAAATGTCTGGGACTTGTTATCTAATCTCTTTGACCCTTCAATGTTGCCGTCTAACTCTGAACTCTGATGCCTGTAGACGTCAGTCACCAAGGAACACCAACCATGTGCTTAGTGCAAACAGCTCTTCCTCGTGTTTGACGCCAGGACGCTTTGAGAGACGTCTGTCAGGTATCACTTAGGATCCCTGTGGTCGGTCTGACATGTTACATTCTGCCAACGACTCCACATGAGCTAAAGCGTCATTACTTTTTGCATGTGTGGCGGCCCGTCCTTCCGCGCCACCCCTGTTCGCATTCACATTCGGCGGAAAATGTGCCAATGAGTTTTGCTAAGAATATTACCGACCTTCAAAACCAGATTCTCGGGCGACCAGCAAACGGTCGTGATGCCCTCGCGCAGTATCATGGACTCTGGTCCTCCTAATGATGGGGGGGGAGACGCTTCGGCTTCGACGGTTCTGAACCGCATCCGCAACATGTGGCAGTTTGCCAATCTCTGCCAGTGGATCTACATATTTGGCAAAGCTGCCAAGATTGACGACTCTCTCGACATCAAGGTAAATCACAACACTCGTTAGTGTTTAACTCGGGGGGCTGTACCGTTTACTAACTGTGTCTCCCCTGCTGGACAGGACCTCGAGATGGATTGCTTGAAGCCGCAATCCGAGCTGCTCCAGGACATAGCTCTCGCGCTTCTGAAGCTTGTGTCGTCTCATCGAGGATTAACGTGAGCACCTCCAAAACCTGATGGGCGGCTCTTGTCCTGCTCTTCTTCCTAGCTAATTTTCCGAAAATAAGGCCCGACATTCTCGATGACCAGCTTCGAAAACAATATCTGTCCAGAGCTCCAGACCAAAACCCTTTTGGCGACGAGGACAATCCCTTGACCTTTGCCGCCCTGGACGTGTTTCAAAAGGCACGAAGGCTATCGGTCAAGCTGTTCTTCTACTCTCGTGTCTAGACTTCTCAGCTAACGGATTGCGATATCCAGATTCAAGTCCTACAGAAATTGACACAGTGGATAATGAGTTATCCAGAACGAATACGAGATAAGATGATAGAACAAAAAGACGTTGAACAAACAGAATGGGTATTTTCTCACGCGTCTGAGCTAGGCATTATATCTATTTCTAACGGAACTATGTAGCGGATTGAACCGTACGGCTGGGATTCTCAAGACCGTGTCTATTATGTTTTGGACGACAATAGACTATACCGGCTAACGGAGCCTGCGGCGACAACGCCGAATGTCAATATAAAATCGGTCAATAAACGCCGCAGTCGAGGTCGTCGAATTAGCCGGCGGCATCGTGTCGCTTCCTCCAGGGAAGCCAGTAATGAGCATTTAGTTGGCGATGCACCCAGCTCTCCTCCCAACTTTGATAATGGCATCGGTGGTGGCAAATGGGAGTGTATTGGCGTGACAGCACAAGATGTACGCGAATTCATTGACTCGTTGTCGAGAACATGCGATGAGAATGAGGAGATTTTAAGAAAAAGATTGGAAAAATACTTGCTGCCTATTCTCGAGCAGCATGAGGAGTCCATAAAACGGAAAGAGATGCAACGCGAGCGAGAGCTTCTCAATCTATCCAAGCTTGCTAATGCGAAACGATCGAGTCGAATAGCGGACAAAGTGGAGAGACAAAAACAAGATGATGAGGAAAGAGAAAAAAAACGTCAGAAACTACAGACTGAGCAAGCTGAGAGACGCGAGAAGATGGCTCAAATGAAAGCCGAACAAGAGCGTGAGTTTAGGGCCTTCTCTCGTCAGCGGCGCTTGAAGGAGAGAGAAGCTCGACGCATACGACACGAGGAAGAATTATTACATTTGTCTGAGGGCAGCAAAGGAGGTGCACAAAAAACAGCACGTATTTCCGAGCGAAGAATCCGGGTCGAAATCGAGAGAAAAAGACAAGCACTCAGGGATATTGATCAAGAGGAAGAGGACTGGATCTTTGATTGTACATGTGGGCTTTACGGTCATGTAGATGATGGCACTCACAGCGTCGCTTGTGAGGGGTGCAACATCTGGCAACACAGCAAGTGTGTGGGAGTGAGTGAAAAAGAAGCAGAGCAACCTGAGTTTCATTTCATATGTCAAGCTTGCCGGCGCCGTAAAGAAGAACAAAGCAGAACTCCGAAGTCTGTCATAAAGCTGAAGATCAGACCTTCGCATGGCACAACGATTGCTTCGCAAAGCAAGGAGCAACATCTCTCGGTAGCGAGCTCGGGCGAAATGAGAGCATTGTTAGCCCAAGGTCGTCCCACAGAAGGCCAAGCGCCCTTGTGTCAGAACAATGAACAGCGACACATCGGCGACAGTGAGCATTCCGGGGAGGCGTCGCACATTGTTGACGCCCGATCCTCCTCAAACCACGGCAGCGCAGTGCTTTCACATGATTCAAAGAACTGTGGCCACACAGCGATCAAGGAAGCCCAAAACATCAGCTCTGACGACATGTCCAAAATGCACGGTCGTGTAGGTAAATCAGCGAACCAAGATCCCGCCGCTGCTCATGCTTCATCCGACCAGGAGCCCGCTGCAGCCGATCATCTACAATCCAGCACGGTAGCTCAACCTCGTGACATTGAAATCCAGGATCGAATCAATACGACATGAATGTATTATACAAGCCAGGGACTCCGCCTTTTATTCCCGGAAGGCTACGTCGCTATGCTTCTGGGCAAAGACGGTTCTTTCAGCTTTTGAGGCGAATATCACATACAACGACAACTGGCTAGTCCTAGGTAACAATTGAAAGGTTTAACTCTTTAGAACCTCAGTAAGTGAAATGATTCCTCACTTCAGCTAGTGTGCACTGCCACTAGTCAGGTTCTGTTTACCAGACATTTCGAGGCAGTTCAAAACGCCTTCACGAAACGCATGTGATCTTTTGTGGGCATCCCGTGGATTTAGCATATTCGCACACATTTGTGTCTACATGACAAGAGACTCCTTTGAAAGCCCTGTTCGGCCCCGGTTTTATGACTGAAGGGACTTTGCTCCTGTTCCACGGGAATCTAGATACTCTAAACACACAAGTCCCCAGAGATAATGCTCCAGTCGGGCAGGGCAACTCATGCACATGCACTCGGACAAAACAAGCTCGTGCGCCCTGCAGATCTTGTGTTATGCACAAATTTAGCATCCTGCAGGCAGCGTCACGAGGCCGGATCGGTTTGTTTCGACGCTCAAAGTAATGATGATGAATCGCTTAAGCCTGTCGTATAGATTCTGCCTTGCATCATCAAAGGCGATTCCCCGGATGTAAAGGATGATAGGACCCAGGTGTTTCAAACGCGTTGCTCAACTTGCGGCCAAAGGGCCGTATCACTAGACTTTGTAGGCGTTTGAGTCCTAATAACACGCTTCGGTACAAAATTGAAGACGCCTTGACATTTTCAGGTCCAATCGCTCATCCCAAAACCAGGGGTGGCCAGTGAGGATCAGCTATTGGCACTCGAGGAGGCACACGGGTCCTTTGGTGATCTCAACGCGTTACACAGCGCACCGAGACATGTTATTCGAGGCCGCATGCGGCATGATTGTTGCCTGTGGATGCAATGTGCTATGTATGCATGGGGCGTGAAAGTTGAATCTCAGAATCACTGAAGCAGAGACCCAAATAGCACACATATCGGAAACAAGGTCAAATAACCCGTCTTGCCCCCAACATCATTCTATTTCATGTAGTTCATTCACTGTGGCTATTTTTAAATTTGTTCGGGTATCTTGCAGACTCTCTTACTCCTAAAGCACCGAGCAAGTTACTTATATATTCTGAGGCTCAGTCAGTCGTCTGATTGAGCTGCCGAGAGAGCTTTGACACATATATCCTCTCCCGAGCCCAGCAAACCATCAGCATCCTTGCTTGTCATTACTTCTTATTAAGTCTTTTTCATTATCTATTCCAAAGTTTTTACGAAATTCTTCGGAATGGCAACAGATCCGAGCCTGTTTTCCGATTATCGAGCAACAAGCCCCTACAGTTCTACTGCTTCGCCAGCTATGAACCATGATCGAGATAACGCCAAAACAGAGCCCGTTGAACCACAAGATTTAGGACTTGTAGAGAGCGTTCCTCAGGTGAGAACTCTCGTAATATCTCTCTCTCTCTTTTTATTTTTTTTTT